>CM035441.1:139278165-139283165 GCA_020310875.1 Ceratopteris richardii
TCACAAATACTCCATGTTGAGTATATGTAATCTCCATGCCCAAGAAGTATGACAAGTCTCCCAAGTCACTTATCTTGAACTCCTTTTCCATTTGCTTCTTGAGTCTTTGTATTCCTTCTTCATCTGTACCTGTAAGGATTATATCATCAACATATATGCACATGTATATGAAACCATTATCACTTGCTTTGACAAGCAAGCTACTATCTGCTTTAGACACCTGAAATCCAAGTTCTTTTAGGAACTTCACAAGTCTATAGTTCCATGCCCTTGGGGCCTGCTTCAAGCCATACAAAGCTCTCTTGAGCTTGCACACATGATTTGGATACCTTTTATCTCTGAACCCTTGAGGTTGCTCCATGAACACATCATCTGAAATATAACCATTCAAAAAAGCATTTTTCACATCAAGTTGACATAACTTCCAACCTTTACATGCAGCAATAGCAATAAGTGTCCTGATGGTTGTCATCTTTGCCACAGGACTATAAGTCTCATCATAGTCAACACCATAAGTCTGAGCAAAACCTTTGACAACAAGTCTAGCTTTATATCTAGACATACTTCCATCTGCAAACCTTTTTGTCTTGTAGACCCACTTGCATCCAATGATTTTCTGACTATTTGGTTTTGGAACCAAATCCCATGTTTGATTCTCCAATAGTGCATCATATTCTTCCTGCATAGCATTCTCCCATTTTTCCTTACCTTTTGCCTCTTCATATGTAGAAGGGTCTTCATCTGTTTTCATCATATAAGCATAATCTTTTGTGGCTAAAAATGAAGTATCATAGCTATACCTTGTAGGTTGCCACTTATTCCTTGTAGACCTCCTAAGCTCTCCACTTCTTGAGGTTTCTGGTTCTTCATATTCAGGATCAAATCTTGGTGTCTCTTCCACTTCAACCTGCACTTCATTATTCTCTTGTTCATCAATTATTTGAACCTTTCATTTACCTTTCCTTTGATTCACTTCTTCTTCATCACCTGTATTGATATTGACTGTACCTGCATACCAAGTACTTTGCTCATCAAATGTAACATCTTTAGAAACCATGAATTGTTTTGTAGATGGACTCCACAATCTATAACCCATCTGCTTATCATCATAACCAATGAAAACATATTTTTCAGCTTTAGGCTCCAAATTGTGCCTTAATTGTGATGGCACATATGCATATGCCACACATCCAAAAACTTTGCAATGATCCAAGGTAGGTCTCTTACCCCACCAAGCCTCATATGGTGTCATACCCTGCAAGGCTTTACATGGTAACCTATTGACCAAATAAGTGGCTGTATTTACAGCCTCAGCCCACAAATAATTAGGGCAATTTTTCTCCTTCATCATGGATCTTGCAAACTCAACAAGTGTTCTATTTCTCCTTTCTGCAACACCATTTTGTTGAGGAGAGTACCTGCAAGTAACTTCCCTTTTTATACCTGCATTCCATAAGTAATCACTGAACTCATTAGAGAAATACTCTCCCCCTCCATCTGACCTTAATCTCTTCAACTTATGACCTGTAACTCTTTCTGCATATGCATGATAGTGTTTAAATGTATTAAACACTTCTGACTTATCTTTGATCACATAGATAGTGATCCATCTAGTAGCATCATCAACATAAATCACATAATACCTTGACCCATTTATACTGAAATCCTTTGATGGTCCCCACACATCTGTGTGTACCAATTCAAGCTTCTCTGAGTACATAAAACCATGCTTGGAGTAAGAATTCTTATGAGCCTTACCTAATTGACATGCCTCACATTTGTATGTCATATGTTGACCTGCAACATTAGGCAATCCAAGCACCGAACCATTGTTAACCATATCTTTAATACCTCTTTCATTGAAATGTCCAAGCCTCTTGTGCCAGAGATCTAACTCAGAGATCTTATGTCCTCCATATGTGAACATAGCATGACCAATATTGCCTTGAATCTTCAATGTAAATAATCTTCCTTCCTTTTTCCCTGAAACAATCTGTTTATACCCTTGGCTAGGGTCTTCCACATATACTCCATCATTAGTAAACCTTACTTCATATCCCTTTTCAACAATTTGTCCTACACTTATCAAATTCTTAGGGATTGTAGGAACATACAAGACCTTACTCAATAAGGTGCTACCATCCTTGGCCTTCACTGATCCAATTGACTTCACATTGTGCTTTGTGTTGTCACCTGTCTGAACAACATGATTAAAAACATTATTCTCCAAGTCAATCATCAAGGATATATTACCACTCAGGTGATTGCTACACCCTGAGTCAATGTAGAAAACTCTTTGATCTTCACTCCGCCTTTCACAAGTTGCATTCATTATCAATGTTGAATCCTCCTTTTGATATGAAGCATAATTGTAGTAGGTGTTGTTATATTATTGACTTTGGAATCCTCTACCTGCATTTCTTCCAAAGTAACTCCTTCCACCTCTACCTCTGAAATTACCTCTTTGATTTCTGTCACCTCTTCCTCTTGAATTATAGTTCTGATTATATCCACCATTACTCTGATTATCATGCCAACAATCATTAGCTAAGTGATTTGTCTTACCACAAATCCAGCAAGCTTTGCCTCCATCCTTGTTGTTTCTGCCTCTTCCTCTACCTTTGCAACCTCCTCTTCCTCTTAGGAAGTTGGCTTGAGTAGTTGTTCCTTCATCTTCACCTGCTTGTTGCTTTCCTTTGCTATTCTTCTTCTTGTCCTTTGAGTACATTGCATGACCTGCACTCTTGTCACCATCTCCTTTAACATCCTGCTCAAATGTTAGCATATGACCTAGCAACTGATTTAAATCAGGAGTAAAATGGTCAAGTGATAACTCTGTAGACAAAATGAATGGCTTCCATTTGTCATCACCTCTCAAACCTGTAAGAATTTGCCTTACCAATTTATCCTCCTCAATGTCTTCATCAACAGCTCCTAATGCATCTGCAATGTCTTTCATCCTTGTTACATAGTCTGAAATAGATTGAGAAGCCTTCTTCTTGAAGGTTGTAAACTCTGCCCATAAAGATGCCTTCCTTGACTTAGTAGTATTTTGGAAATGCTCCTCCAAAACATTCCAAATATCAGTTGCACTTTCAAGACCTCGAATATGAGGTAACAAGTAATCATTGACTGCCATATATATAATGCTCCTAGCTTGAGCATCTTTCTTCATCCAATTTTTCAAATCTGCCAACTCTTCCCTAGTTGGAACACTAGGATCTCTAAACTGTGGCTTCTCTTCTTCTCCTGTGATGTAAGCAATTAAATCTTTGCTCATAAGATGAGCTTCCATCCTCATTGACCATGCAGGATAGTTTTCCCTATCCAATTTCTCTATCTGTAGAGAATCTCCCATCTTGTGTCCACCTGTGTATTGAAATCTTCAAGCTTTATGAACAATATATGTACCTTTACTTCGAATTAGACTCCTTTTGTCCTTCTTGATGTCATCTGATCTCCTCCTCAAGCTTTGCCTTCAAACTTTCACCTTTTAGTTCTTCAATTGTTGAATTTCTTGAATCTACAGCAGTCGGGACCCTCCTTTCCTTGATTTGATATCTCCTGCTCTGATACCACTGATGGAGAGTGTTAATCTCAAAAAGAACAACCTATTCTTGAAGTTAGAACACCTCTATATCAAGAGTAAGTCAAAACCTTCACTAAATTAGAGGTCCAATCTCCAAATTATCAAAAGTTGAAAACTTCTGTGAAGAAGATGAAACAAAGAAAGTCTGCTGCACAATTTCTTCTCATTGACCTATCAAACATGTAAAGTTTTCTATGAAATTTTGTATGGAGTGTCGCCTAGAGATTGTGCACCTTCTCCAAGTTAAAGTTCTTCAAAAGGTTTAGTATAACTTGAGAAATCAACTTCACAAGTTACCTATGTCTGAATCTGCACTTTTGAGAAGTCGATTTAGACACCCCTAACTTCTTAACTTCAATTCTCTCAGTACAAAATCCATTTAAGCAAATGCTTCTAGCCACGAGTAGATTACCTTCCAACTTAAAGATTAAGTGCTTGCTTGCACAAAACTTTAAACTATGGAGTGAGAACTGATCAAAAGATTAAGATCGAAAATTGCGCCTGTTTCAGAGAACTGTGAACACTCAACACATATAAATGTTCCTACTAACAATTCTCCTAGCTTGTTTGCAATTAGACTCTGAAACTCAGGTCACAGACTCATTAACTACCAACTTAGATATCCTCAAAAGGATTTCATAATTGATCAAACACAGAAGGAGCAGACACGAAAAGATCGGGCGCAATATTTCTTCATTTACTCAGAAGGTTACAGTTCAGTGATGAGAGAAAACTCAACTAACTTTTCCATGTCTCATGACATCTCTCTACCCCTTTCTTGACTTCTATCTATTCTTACATATGCTCTCATATCACGCCTCGACATTTTCAAGATATTTATAGATAAATTTGTACAAGTCTATGACTAATCAAAGATCTAAGTGAACTATGTACATATGTGTACATTCCTCACACACTCTGAATGTATCTTCCTTCCAAGCTTCAAGATTTGATCTCATCCTTCATTCTTTAGTCTTCAAACATTCAATTGGTGATTGATCTGCACCAACAGATAGATATATAGATAGATAGATAGATAGATAGATAGATAGATAGATAGATAGATAGATAGATAGATAGATAGATAGATAGATAGATAGATAGATAGATAGATAGATAGATAGATAGATAGATAGATAGATAGATAGATAGATAGATAGATAGATAGAAAGATAGATAGATAGATAGATAGATAGATAGATAGATAGATAGATAGATAGATAGATAGATAGATAGATAGATAGATAGATAGATAGATAGATAGATAGATAGATAGATAGATAGATAGATAGATAGATAGATAGATAGATAGATAGATAGATAGATAGATAGATAGATAGATAGATAGATAGATAGAAACATAGATAGTTAGTTTGTTAGATAGATAGATAGATAGATAGATAGATAGATA
>CM035441.1:139290665-139410665 GCA_020310875.1 Ceratopteris richardii
AAATTCATAGTAACAAACTTAGCAGAATCGTGGTTCAATATTTAACTTAAGGCAAACATTACTGTAACTTAATCTTTATCGTACAAGAGCATATCATCAAACTCAAACGGAAGACACAATATAACTCAGAGTTTTGAAACACGACACTTCGGAAACTACGCAGACTAATTACCCAGACAGACAGTCTGGTGATCTCTGGTCGTTTATGTAAATCACAAATTACCGAAATCAGCAAGATAACAACACAATATTCAGGAGAATTCTTAAACCCAAACTCTGCACACAGTAACGTCACAGACTAATCACCCAAACAAACAATCTGGTGATCCAGTTGAACATTGTCGGAGCATCCTTTCATTAATTTTTAAATGGATACATGTAACAGGCCTCTTTTCTAGTGAAATAATTCATTTTGAACTTTCTGAATTTCATTGTGGGTATAATGCTTAGAATGAATAATTAGGTCATTTTATGTATGTAGGAAAAGTTTTGGGTTGAAAAGTTTCAATATTCTCTCTCTACACCTTATTCGCATCATGTTTTCGAGTGGAATTTTGAAGGTGAAGATGAAAGAATTAAGGAAAACTCTGTATGAGGGAAAGGTAGATCAAGAATAAGAGAATAAAAGTGCCAGTGTGAAAGTTTTGTGAATCATGCTTTAAGTACCTCGTTCAAGGTCCTACATTTAGTTCATTGTAAGAAAATGCCTTGATTTTACTCTCTCTAGAATTTTGAAACTTGCAGGGCTCAAAAGTGGCATTTGGAGGTGGATTTGGATCTCGGACATCTCTAACACTATTGTGCAGATTAAAAAATTGAATAAAAGTGTCTCTCACAAGCCTAAGCTAATTCCTCACTGTTTTTGAGTTATAGGGCTTTGAAAAGTGCCGTTTTTTCCAACACTTAAAAAAAAAACGAGGGCTTATCTAATTCTATTGGAATCCGTGTATCTCATGCTCACGTGTCACCATGTCTAATTATGGATATTTTCGGATATGTCTTCTTTTGGTGTTTTTCTCCTATTTTTGATAGGTATGCTAAAGAAAGGAAGGACACTACGATCGCATGGCTTTTTGCCAAAGTTCTGGAGAAACTGGACTTTTTCTCAATTTGGCGGATCGCACACTTCTTTGGGGGCACAACTGCGATCAAACTCGAATATAAGGAGACCTGTGCATCAACACGGGGGACACACAGAAATCTGAGAATTACCTTGGGATTGAGAGTGTGATTGAGAGTGAGAGTGAGAGTGTGATTGAGAGTGCGAGTGTGAATGCGATTGTGATAGCTCGGGGGTGGTCGGGAGGTAGAGGCTTCGTCAAGAAGCTATTGTTCAAAGCTATTGTAACCATTGATTCGCATCTATAATATCAAAATTCTTCCTTCTCTGCGTCATATTTGTTTCTACTCTTCCGCATAAGATTTTCTTTACCTTGTGCAATCTCTGAGTTCTTCTCTCCACTGCTATTTTTGAGTGATCAAAAGATTATGATTGGGGATAGATTGTGATTGAGGAAATGCTACAAGTGGTATCAGAGCAGAATCAATCCGCGGGAAGGATGGAAGGTCTAACACAAAAGATCCGTGAACAAGAGGAGCTTATTCAGAAGCTTCTTGGTGAATTGCGCAAAGAACGAGGGGGAAAGCAACCAGAAGGAGCAACAAATTTGTTTGTGGAGCTGAACGATGAAGTAGATGAAGGTGCGGGAACATCTAGTGTACCTCGTGGAAAAGAGAAACGCAATTATGAAGATATGGAACCAGGTGAGTTTGCCCTTAACCAAGTCTTCAAGAAGGCAAAGTTGAATGATTTTGATGGCGAGAAGAAGAGTGGTGAAGATCTTGAGGCATGGATTGAAGAACTAGAGGATTTCTTTGATCTTCGACAATTTAGTGAAGAGTCCAAGGCAAAAGTTGGGATCCTGCACCTGCGTGGGATCGCGAAGCTATGGTGGAAGTCATATATGCAGACTCGAACGCGTTCTGGTCTAGTTCTATGGAAGGAATTTAGAGAACAAGCTGAAAAATGCTACAATACATCATCTACGCTACGACCTTTCGGTTCGTGTGGAATATGAAAAGAGTCAAACTTTATAATTGCCAATCTGACGGCTAACACTGGCACGCACGGTGGACTTGAACTTGCAGGTATACAAAAATTACGGTTCATCTACTATTCCTTCTAGATACATAGTTCTGGCTAATTTAAATGTCTGGGCAATTTGTTTTTTCAATGACTCTAACATCTGTTTCAAAATATCCGGTTCTACGAGCTGAGCATCTGTCCGTACTGAGCTTAAAGAAATAACTTGAGTTATTAAACTTTCTGCCTGGGTCTGCAGAAAAGCTTCCTGTAAGTAAAATTCATTTGACGGAGCCGCATCCCGACTGACTTTGATATCAGCAATTTGCTTATCAACTTTGGATAGTCTTTCTTGCTGTGTATCCAGTTGATACTCCCTTCTTTCCAACTCTTGATTCTGAAACTATATTGTTTTGTCATATGCATCGCACTCTCTGCGGGTACTTTCTATTTCTTTTTGTAGCTGAGCCATTAAATTCATCTTCTGTTTAAGCAGAGAATTGGCCTCGAACAAATTGGATTCCGATCTTTGTAGCTCGTCTTTAGTCTTCGAAGCCAAATCAGCCATTTCTTGTCCTCTTTGTACCACTTCATCTAACTGAACTCTGGTCTCTTCTAAAAGATTGCCCAGAGCTATGTGTGCATCCTCTTTATCCTGTAGTAAGTGCTTCAACAGAATGATTTTGGCATCTGCAACACTTAATAACTCTTCTTTTTCTCGGACGACTGCCAGTGCCGCATCTCGTTGATTGGTAACTACTTCCTGTTCGGCAAGTCTGGCTTGGAGCTGGTTAATCTGGAAGTGCAGATTATGATTTTTTGCTTTCACCGCATCGATCTCTTCCTGTAAGGGAGTGATGTCTGCCTCAAGGGTATCCACCTTATGTTGTAGTTCCTGACAAATATTCTCTGTAACTTGTCTTAATTGTACCGGAAGCTGTTGGGAAAACTGAATAATCATGCGCCCCATAGATTCTAGTTCGGTGAATATGGGAAATGGAGGAAGTGGTTGCTGGGATGAAGATGCTGTCAGAAGTTGGTGTGAAGAGGGGGGAGAGTAATTTGGTGAGGAAGATGAAGCAGAAGATTCCTCAAGGACAATAGGTGGAACAGGGAGAATGGGGTTAATCGGAGGTTCGGGGGGAGGAGTGAGAAGAACAGTTGTTGTTTCTAATACCTGTTCGGTGGTTTGTTTTGTAGTGTCATTAGGGTCAGCAACTACAGACTCTACTGCCGTAATCAATTCTTCAAAAATTTCTTTCATGATAGGTTGTTCATGCTCTTGCTTTTCCTGTTCGGATTGTTGCTTAGATTCTTCTTTAGAGGAGCTGGCTCCAGATTTGGTGGTCTCATCATGCTCTTGTTGCTGCTTTGGAGAGGACTGGGTGGATGAATCATGGTGCATGGAGGTGGCTGTGTCGTGAAAGGTCTCTTCTTCATTGTTATCATCTTCATTTGCGGCTACTGATCCCTTTACTTGGCTATCGGAAGAGCTTATTCTGATGCGCTTTCGGCGGAGGAGTTGGAAAAGTTCTTCGTCATCCTCTTCGTCGTCTTCCAGTATCTGCACAGATTCTTCATGATGTAATACTAGACCTCTGGGAGGTGGTTTGTTGGTGCAATTCAAGCCTTCACCTTTGGCTTCGAACCCTTGAAGGATATCTCTACATGAAGCAAGAGTCATAGGAACTTATGCTTATGAACTATTACCATTTTATCCCTTGTAAAAGTTTGAATGACTTGGCATGTAAATGATCACACCTACTTGATTGGATTCATGGAAATTAGAATGTATAAGTGGAGAGAATATCTCCCCACTTTTAGATGAGTGATTATAGGGAGCCTTAGATTTGAATTTCAAATTCAAACTTACTTCCTACACACATAAAACTCAAGACAAAAACTCGCGGGTGTGTGTCATCTCCCGAAGTTCATTTCTTTTGTATCTGAGTGTGTGAGTGTACTACATCTTAGACCTCACCTCTCCAACTCATTAGGCTATGCTCATAATGCCAGTGAGATTGTACATTCATGTGAATTAATAGAAAGAGTTACATTCATTATCTCTGTGATTCTCCGAGTATACACTTCAAGTCTATCAACTTCTACAAGCCATATCTTGGTGATTTCTCAACCAAATCAAGTGATTTAAAGCTTGTTGGAACCAGCTCCAAGCATACTACATGCCTACAAAATTTGAAGGTCATTGAATCAGTCATCTCGGAGAAATCTCGCTCGAAGTGGTCCCTGGTATTTTTCTGCAGAGTTCCTAAAAAGTCGGGGGTACATATAATTTTGCTAAACTTCTTTCTCAGAGTATAGTTTGTCATTTCTCCTCATTACACTTGCAAATGGTAGCTTGTTAAGCTAGTTTAATATGTCCAGAAGGAATTTGATCAATTGTAAGTGTGTTGGTCATACTGAGTGAAAGACTGAGCAGGTATCAAGATCAAAATAGAAAGTTTTTCAAGTCTAGTGAAGTGCAAACTCATCTGTTTTGATCTAATCATTATTCAAATCATTTCCAAAGTACATATAGCATATTTTGGTATCATTTAAAAGCTCAAGGAGTCTACTAAGCATATCTGAAGTCAAAGAGGGCTGGTGCAAAGCAAGATTAGCAGTACCAACTCAATCTTCTGAGTGCATTCAACCATCTCTCCCAACAGTGGTATCAGAGCAAATAAGGTAACATGGGAGATGGTTTTCCTTCATTCATTGACAAATTGGACAGGAACAATTACCAAGCTTGGTCTCTAAGGATGAAGACCTATCTACAAGGAAGAAGCTTATTTGGATTCATCTCAGGAGATGAGGAATTGCCCTCATTCAAAGCTAGAGGACTACCCACCAAGGATGAACAAGAGAGGCTCAACACATGGTGTGCAAAAGATGCTTTGGCAAGGTCTTATCTTCTTAACTCTATATCTGATTTCCTTTTACCTCACATCAGGAATTGTAAGACTTCCCAAGAGACTTGGGAAACCTTGTCATCATACTTTTCTTCTAACACAAGGGCCAGAAAGAATCAATTGTGGATTGAATTCACAACCCTTAGGAAGCAACCAAAGCAATCAGTCTCAGAATTTGTGACCAAGATCAAGGATGTGGCAGACCAATTAGCAAGCATTAGAGAGCAGATTGAAGAGGAACAAATAGTAAGGCAAGTAACCAATGGTCTAAAAGCAGATGATAAGTGGGAGAGCTTCACCACTGCAATGGATCTCTACATGGACATGCATACCCCAGATCTCACAACTCTCATGGGCCAACTATTCACACATGAAGCAAAGTTTACAAAGGCTGGAGATCAATCAAAAGGTAATAACCCCTCTTCTCTATATACTGATAAGAAAGTTAAGGATAAAGGTAAAGGGAAGAAGCAAGAAGAAGAAGGCTCTACCTCCCAAGCTAATTATGCAGGGAGAGGTAGATCTTCAAGAGGCAGGGGCAGAGGAGGTAAGCAAGGTAGGGGGAGACCCTACAACTCATCAGCATGCAACATTTGTGGATTGTCTAACCATACCACAGATGAGTGCTACAGAAATTATAAGAATCAGAGAGGAAGAGGCTATCAAAGAGGTGGATACTCTCAAGGTAGAGGCAGATTCAACCAACACCAAGGCTACAATGGATACAACAATCAATACAACAACAATTACAACCACAACCACAATAGTAACTACCAAGGTGGATTCAGAAATAGAAGGGATTACAACAACTACACAGAGGAGCAAGATGACTCCCTATTGATCATGAATATGACCTCCAAGGCAGGTACAAATGATGATCATTTATTTTATATTGATTCAGGGTGTTCTAACCATGTAGCTGGTAATGTGGCACTACTCTCTGATTTGGAAGAACCCAAGGGCAAACATCAGGTACAGACAGGTGATGATACTAAACATTCTGTTATAAAGATTGGAAATGTGAAAACTTGTGATGGTAACCAGAACCTATTGAGCAGGGTACTTTATGTACCAACCATTACCAAGAACCTAATGAGTGTTGGTCAGATTGTGGAGAAAGGTTTGCAGGTCAGGTTCACTCAACATGAAGCATATGTGGAAGATCCAAGACATGGATTCAAAAGGATAGCCAAGGGAGAGAAATCAGGTAGATTTTTTACTTTTGAGCTAGAAGACACCAAAAACATTGCTTTATACAATTACAAGGATCAAACACTTTCAGAGTTAGAAATATGGCACAAGAGGTTAGGTCACATAGGTGAAAGAACCCTAAAGCAAATGTGCAGGGATCAATGTGTGCTTGGGATACCTAATGTATCCAAGCAACATATGATTTACAAGTGTAGTGCTTGTCAGTTTGGTAAGTCTCACAGGTTGCCCTACTCAAGGAAAGGTTTCATGCATAATGACTACCTAGATTTGGTACACACAGATGTTTGGGGACCTAGCAAGGATCCCTCCATTTCAGGATCAAGGTACTATGTGTCCTTCATTGATGATTATAGCAGATGGACTGTCTTATACTTTATGAAGCATAAAGATGAAGTGTTTAATTGTTTCAAGAGGTATCTTGCACTTGTTGAAAACCAAACAGGAAGAAACTTGAAGAGGCTAAGGTCAGATGGAGGAGGAGAATACTTCTCCAATGAGTTTGAAGATTTCTTGCAGGAAAGAGGCATCAAAAGGGAGATAACTACAAGGTACTCACCAGAAAAAAATGGGGTAGCTGAAAGAAGGAATAGGCTTATTGTTGAAACAGCTAGGTCTATGCTTAATGAAAAGAAGTTGCCAAATTATCTTTGGGCAGAGAGTGTATCTACTGCCACCTATCTCATCAACAGGTTGCCATCAAAGTCTCTTGATGGCATGACACCTTATGAAACTTGGCATGGTAAGAGACCATCATTGGATCATTGCAAAATTTTTGGTTGTGTAGCATATGTGCATATTCCCTCACAGGTAAGGGGAAAGCTAGACCCTAAAGCTGAAAAATGTATCTTCATTGGTTATGATTTGAACCAAAAAGGGTACAGATTCTACAACCCAACAAACAAAGGCTTCAAGGTAAGCAGAGATGTCATCTTTGATGAGAATGACTCATGGTATGAGAATGAATGCAGGAAGGTTAGTCTACCTTATGATTTGCAAGAGGAGTTTCCAAAGCTAATCAAAGAGGAACCAAGCAAGGAAGAAGATCCAAGTTCAGAGGATGATGACACAATCAACCTTGAGGAATTCAAAGCATGGAAGTCCAAAGGAAAGATGAAGATGAAGCAGCTAGAGGATATTCCAGAATCCTCAAATCAGTCAATTAGGAGATCTCAGAGAGAAAGTAAAAGACCAATCAAATTTGGGTATGACACATCTCTTGTAACTAAGCATTCTGTATATCTTGCAAAGGATCTGTTGAATGAAGAACCATGTACATATGAGGAGGCAGTCACAAAAACAGAATGGAAAGAAGCTATGGATGAAGAAATGGAGGCTCTCAAGGAGAGTGATACATGGGACTTGGTACCCAAGAAGGACTGTAGCTCAGTGATGAGGAGCACCTCCTTTCATGTCAATCCGGGAAGACGTGAGGTGGTATGAAGACCTCGAGCAAGTGGAGGCACAAGTGCGTGAGTGAGAAGCACACAAACATGCACACACATACACACACACGCGCACACACGGCAAGACAAAGAGTGAGAAGCAATGGAGTTCTTAGATTACTTTCAAAAAGCTCTTACAAGTTCATTTCATTTACAATCTAACCTCAAAAATGAGCTCTCTAGCTCTTTTTATAGGTTTTGACTAGGTTTTGGCCCTGTCCAGACCTAGTGTCCGGCCTAGTTAAAAATTAGGTTCCAGGGCCAATTTGAGGGCTTAAACGGAGTCTAAAAAATACGAAAATTGATATGTAAGTACTTCTAAGGCTCCTCAAGCTCAAGGACTCCTTGGCTTGCACAAAATGGAGCTACAAAAATATGAAATGGTATTTACAATGATTGTTAGTGATAAGAATCACTGTTATAAAGATGTTGATTTGGAAAAATTTGAAGGGCCTATCTGCCAGATTTGCGTCGACTGCTTTGTCTACTTACTCCTTCACCTCACTCTGACTCTCTCCTCTGGCTTCCTTGTCTAGTCAGTCCTTGGGTGCCCATACTGCTCTCAACACCCCCCCCTCTCTCGTGTCTGTCGTCCCTGACAGACCCTTGTTGCTGGGAGTGTTGGATGTAATATTCCACAACCTGAGTGGCAAGCTGATGTTCTTGTAGGCGTAGTCTTCTGGCCAAGTCTGTCATCATACGATCCCAATCAATTGGCCCTGGAATGTCCGGATGTGGCAGACGTAACTGATCTGCATGGATCGCTTGTTCTACTGCGAATAGATGTAGCAAATGTGTGGGTCTAGGAATGAAAATTTCTGAATGATATTCCCAGAATCCCGTAGAGAACATTTCCTCAAATGTCTGCTTGAAGCATGCAGGTAAGTACTTTATTCGTGCATGCCAGGCAAAGATTATAGTAACCGTGGGGGTCTGGCTCATGTCGTAGACTAAATCCTTGTTACCTTGAGAGAATCCAAGGGCAGAGATGTATGGAGCTTGTATCTTCCGAAAGGTTTTGAAGACAATGGTCATGAGCTCGAATATTTTCATACACATTTTTGCAGCTATGTCGGGTACATTATTTAGACGTGTAGACTAGTGCCGAATTGTTGATATCATGTAGGCTACGGTTGGGGTCCCTCGAGGTGGAGCAAAATATGGATAGTTAACCCAAGCCGAGCATTCTTTATTGTTACGTACCTTGATTGCAAATGCTTGCCAGGATCTGTGACGTACCACTGGGCAATAGCATGGATTATACTTGATATATAGTGGCATGGTTGCCCAGGTGCTCATCATCTCTAGGTAATCGGTTAGTAGACGTGCACGCCAATTAGGTTGGAAGATCGAGCCAGCACATGCATCTGTCGGTAAATCCCCTAGCTCAAATTGAGTGGTGAATGTGGGCTCCTTCCCTGTATGTCTTTTGACTTCTGCATTATAATCATGTAGCAAGACAAAATAAGGCATGTATTGCGACTCTGATGTTGTGATTAACCGTTGATGGGATAGGTTTTGAAAGTAAGAAGACCGAAGGACAGTTTCTTCCATATTTGTGAGAGATTGCATTTGCACGGCCACACGATCATCATGTGTCTTACCCACTTTCTCGACCCTTTTGACCCAATCTGGAACTTGAATTTCTAAAGTTTCTTGTCCTTCCTATGTAGTTCGACCACCCGGTGTTGGCATCGGCTCATATGGCTCTTCATAGCTGTCATCGACGGGGATTTCGACCACTGTTTCAGGTTCTGGTTCTTTAGTTGGCGAGGGTGGCCTTTCATATGGTAAGAGACGCGCTTGGAGTTCGGTCACCTGTTTCCGAAGGGTCTCTAATTCTTCTGGAGAGTGTTGCAAGACTACCGGCTCCTGTTGAGCTGTGGGGGCACTGGCTATCTGTTTCTTTAGGTCTGCACATTCAGTCTCTAACTTTTCATATGACTCCAAGAAATTTGCATGCTCCTCAAGTAAGATGCGAATGTCTTCCGATGGTACAGATCTATACTTGGTAGGGCTAATGGTTGCGCCTGTAGTTCCTTCCATAGCCGCTTCAAAGTTGTCTTGGTTTTGTTGTTGCGTCTTAATAGCCCAAGGTTGCGTCTGAGTGTAGCATTAGATATCATTTGCGCTTGGAGCACTGTTTCTAATTCCTTGACTACTTGGTCATCTACTGTTGATGTCTTTGATTCCAATTCGGAGTGAGCCTGCTGTAAGGTGGTATGCTCGGTTAGGAGTGTTTGGTAATCAGCTTCAAGAGTGGTGACTCTAGCTTGCAGACGTTGAGATTCTGCCTGGAGAGCCGTAGTGCGTTCTTCCAATTGATGGTATTCTTGTTGTAGTTGATGTGCACACTAAAGCAATGTGTTGAACGTGCTATTTACATTATGAGATGCAAGGGGAAAAGTTTGAAATGCAAGAGAGGTGGGATTGGGTAGGGGGGTAGTGAATGCGGTGTGTGCCAATGATGTGGGTGGTGAGGTGGGGGGTAAGGGAGGGGGAGATGGTGGAATCGTGGGGAGAGGTGCTGTGGTTGGTGAAATGTCCATTGGGTCAGACAAGGTGGTGTCACTACAAGGAATACGGGCGTGTAGCGACGGTTAACGCGACAGAATTTCGTCGCTATAAAATTGCAACTTGCATCGGAATTACCGTCGAGCGCAGACCGTCGATTATACGACGCAAAAAACGACGGTATTTGCGACGGTATTTGCCTAACGTCGCTTAAACGACGCTTGTCAAAGGCGTCGCTTAAGTGACGCTCTTTAGCGTCGCATAAGCGACGCTTTTTAGCGTCGCATAAGTGACGGTACATAAGCGACGGTCCATTGTGCGACGGTCCATTATGCGACGTTCTATTGCATCGCTTATACGACGACGCGTTGCATCGCTTATACGACGATCTGTTGACGGACAAAAATTAAAACGTTGGAGGCTCTGCAATCGGCATTTTCACGCATCCGATCGAAGAGCTCTCCAACGTTCGCAATTGCGCTGCGCTTACGAGCTGAAGCAAGTATATGCAGAATTGTTGTTTTGCTTAAGCTCTCTGTTATTGTCTCCCTCTGTCTTTGTTTCTCTCTTTCTACATCTTTGTCTCTTTGAATTTTCTCTCTCTCTCTCTAGATCTCTCTCTAGATCTCTCTCTCTCTCTAGATCTCACTCTCTCTCTCTCTAGATATCTCTCTCTCTCTAGATCTCTCTCTCTCTAGATCTCTCTCTCTCTAGATCTCTCTCTCTCTCTCTCTCTCTCTCTCTCCTCTCTTTTTATTGCAGGTTATTCAAGAAGCTAACCAAGCAAAAACTATGGATCACAATTGTAAGTACAATTTCTATTATTTGTAGATCATTTGAATTGTGTTATTTTCATTACATACCATACTCACACTTATTGATATGCACTCATACACTTATACATGACGAAGAAGCACACACACATGCATATACCTACATATACACATATACATGTACATACACACACATACACATAGAGTTATACATATACACACACATACACAAGAACATGCACATATTGATACATACATATACACTTATACATGCACATGCATATACATACATATACGCACACATACACATGCACATATACACATATACATGCACATACACACACATACACATAGAGTTATACATATACATGCATATACATATACACACATACACATGCACATGCACATACTCATACACACATATACACTTATACATGCACATGCACATACATACATATACACACACATACACATGCACATACATACATATACACACACATACACATGCACATACATACATATACACACACATACATATACACTTAGGTACACACATATGAATGAATTATATAATTAAAGTATTAAAACACATGCTTAATATAAACAATAATAAAAATCAATAGAACAAAACTCTTCATTACTTAATACCATACACACAATTCAAAACATGATTGAAATGAAAAATATATAGATAAATATATGTATATATCAATGTAAATACATAATCCAATGTCATAATCAACGTCTAAAATCCTAATCATCGTCATCATGATCATCATCATCATCAGCAATATCATGATCAGATGGATCTTCCTCATCCTCATCCTCATGATCACCCTGTGACGATCGAGATCGTCCCTCCTGTGTCTGTCTCTCCACCTCATCCATATTTGTCTCCCCATAATACTCCTGTATTACATATAACAAACATAAATCAATAAAATAATTAAAACATTCATAACAACAAAATAATTATATAAAATTAAAAACTACTCACAAAGGCATCAGGATGATCTTGTATATACTCGCTCAAACGCCGATATCCAAAATGTGTAGCATACTCGATCTCGTGTTTCGTAGGATATCGGCCATAATCCTTTCGCTGCAATGAAACAAATAAAAAACATTAGTTGCTTGCATTTTAACTAAAATAAAAAATATACTCACAATAACACATATACTTACAAACGTAGCTACAAAACCATTATGGCCCATTTGGCCTAAGTGCAATGTGTGGCCCGACTCCACTCTCTTCCTTGCAGCAGCCTGTTTATTCAAGGAAAAAAATACATAAATTAAATTAAAAAATTACTAAAATATCTAAAAATTATAAATATAAACTATTAATTTGTGTACCTTCTGCTGAGGAAATGACTCCTGAAGACGTAGCTGTCTACGAAAAAACTGCCACGACTCAGGTGGTATGTTAGCTCGCCTCTTATTTTTTTCGACCATACAATATCTCCTGTTAATTTAATCTCAAACAAAAAAAAATGTCAGAATACATACACATATATACACACATATACACATACACATACACATACACATACCCACATACACATATACATGCAAACATATACGCATGCATATATGTATATATATACACATATACATACATATAACATAAACACACATATACATATCCACATATATACGTACACACACATGCATGCATATACACTCATTCATACAAAATACATGCATTTATCCCACAATAATATGTGTTGTGTATATGTGAATATGTGTGTATGTATAAATGTGTATATGTGAATATGTGTGTATGTGTAAATATGTATATGTGAATTTTTTATTTATGTAGATAATCAAATTATTAATATCAAATACCATTATTTGTAGATTCTGATCAATCAGATGGAACTCCACCACCGTCTCCTCATCGTGCAACGACTTTATACTGTAAGTATATGAAATATTTAATTTTAACTATATTTGATGGATACATAACTTATATATTTTTTTTATGTTTCTTATGATGTGCAGATTCTGATCAATCAGAGGGTACTCCACCACCTCCTACCCATGCAACGACTTCACATGTGTCCTCCGATAGGAATTATGATGAATTTTACTATCAAGAGCATATTATATGTTGGTGTAACTCTTGTTATGGCACGTATCCAAGACCACGATTGGAATGTATTGAACATGAGGCAGAGTATGGTACTTTTGAGCATGCACCATCACCTAGTCAACGTGATAATGCTTGGGTATGTATTTTCTATATATATTAATGTCATTTTTTTATTTAAAAACCATGTATAAAATCAAATTATTATTGATATACAGGAATACTTGCTCGATGATGATGATGATAATGATTTTTCTCATAATGTTAATATACCTCGTACACGTCATGGACTTGCTGTTCATCAATTACAAGCAGAGGTTTCTAGAAATCCTCTACCTCCTGGTTTAGAGAATGAAACGGCTGGAGATTATCCATTGCCAGCTAGTGATCGTTCTTTAGTACAAACATATGATAGAAGAAGATATGGAGGATGGAATAGAGGACCACTTCCTTTAGATGGAGAGGTTTTCAACTTTTGGGGTAATCGCTATATGATTGCTCCATCCACTATTACTAATGGTGGTCGTGGTCTCTTTATTGTAGAGGATTTGTATGTGCCTCCGAACTCTGAAGTCACTCTTATGTCATTTTGTGGTCCTATATATGGATGGGGAGATTGGCATTGACTTTCACGTATGTTCAAAGCATGAGTACTTATGGAAATGCTTGAACGCAGCATCTCTTACTAGTAGAAGGATTTTACATGCAGAAAATGAAAGATTATATATTGATGGAAGACCTTACACACATGGAAATATAGCAGGTTTAATAAATAGTAGTCGAGGGTTACATAATAGTTCAAGGACTAATTGCACATTTGAGGAGCGTGAAAATAGTCATGAATCACCATACATGAGTAGAGATGTATCAAGATACATAGTTGTCAATGCTATTACTACATTACATGCTAGTGATGAACTATTAGTGAATTATGGATGGCGTAGACCTCCAAGAGCACCTTTTAGCTAGAGAGAATAAAAATTTTCTATCCATATTTAATAAGTTATATACTTAATTTTATATTTGAAGTTTAATTTTTATTCATTTGTGGAATACTAATGAGTTTTATTTATATGTGTATATTCCAACGTATGATGTTGATGATATTCGTCCACAACATTCACAATTACCAATAAGACCTCATTTATCAGAAGCTTCCATGAGGAGGCTACGCAAAACTAAGCCTGTGCAATATGCAAAGTTGAAAGATCTATATTCAAAAGATGATAAAGTACAAGATTTGTGTGACAATGATGAAGATGATGGCATGGCAAATTTTATTGAGGATTGGTATCAAAATGACAGTGAGAGCATGGATATTTCTAAAAATGAGAAATATCTTCGAGAGGAATGTCTAAAGCATGTATATGAAGGAAGTCGTTTGACACGACTAAGTGCGAGCTTACTTATTCTCAACCTTCAATATCGTTTTGGATGGAGTAATGTATCTGTTTCGACACTATTAAGGTATAATTTTCAATTTTCTATCTATTTATATATATGCGCATCTTTTAAAACTATTAATGCATCTTTCAAAATATTCGTAAAAAATTTGATTGTTTGGATGGCAGGATACGATTGTTTGTTTGTTTTGTATATTTATTTATTTACTTTCTTTAATATATCATTTTTTTGATAAACTTACAGGTTATTATCTGAAAAGTTTTTACCAAGTCAAAATATTCTTCCTACCTCACATGATGAAATGAAGAAGATAATCAACAATCTTGGTATGGATTATCAATGTATACATGCATGTCCTAACGATTGTATTTTATATAGAGGTGAATATGCAGACTCTTTGACATGTCCCAAATGTCAATCTCCTCGATATAAGGGTGAAGAAGGTAAAATCCCGAATAAGGTATTGAGACATTTTCCATTGGCTCCACGGATTAGACATATGTTTCAAAGCCCCGAATTATCAAAGCTTTTGACTTGGGGACATGATCACAAAAGTACTGATGGAATAATCAGAATTCCTCATGATAGTGTTGCTTTTCAGCATATTGATTCTACATGGCCTGAATTTGCACAAAATCCACAGAATCTAAAGTTAGGAGTTGCATTAGATGGGGTTAATCCATTCTCCATGAAATCCAGTAAATGGTTGTAGCTCAGTGATGAGTAGCACCTCCTTTAATGTCAATCCGGGAAGACGTGAGGATGGTATGAAGACCTCGAGCAAGTGGCGGCACAAGTGCGTGGGTGAGAAGCACACAAGCATGCACACACATACACACACACGCGCACACACGGCAAGACCAAGAGAGAGAATCAATGGAGTTCTTTAGATTACTTTCAAAAGCTCTTACAAGTTTGTTTCAATTACAATCTAACCTCAAAAATGAGCTCTCTAGCTCTTTTTATAGTTTTTGACTAGTTTTGGCCCTTTCCAGACCTAGTGTCCGGCCTAGTTAAAAATTAGGTTCCAGGACTTATTTGAGGGCTCAAACGAAGTCTAAAAATTATGAAAATTGGTACGATGGTACTTCTAATACTCCTCAAGCTCGAGGACTCCTCGGCTTGCACAAAATGGAGTCTATTCTACCAAAAACGGGATTTACAATGTTTGTGTAGTGATTAAAATCACTTGAGTTGTACATAATCCATGGGAAAAAATGATCTGGCCTTGTTGCCGTATTGTGCATGACTCCTTTGTTGCTTTGTGTGCCAACACTCCCCCCTTCCTAGCGTCTGTCGCCCCTGACAGACCTTTGTTCTCGCGGGTGGTCGATGTAATATTGGATGACATTGGTGGCCAGTTCATGTTCTCCTATCCTTAAGCCTCTTGCTAGATCGGCTTCCAATGCCTCCCAATTTATTGCACCGGGGGTCTCTGGTTGCGGGGTGGTGTAGTACTCTGAATACATTGCTTGTTCACAAGCAAACAGTTGAAGCAGATGTGTCGGCTTGGGTGCGGAAATCTCCGAGTGATACTCCCAGAAACCTGATCTGAACATTTCTTCGAAGGTCTGTTTGTAGCAGGCGGGGAGGTATTTGATGCGTGCATGCCAAGCGTAAGCCACACGGATACTGGGGGTGGTGCTCATGTCATACACCAAGTCGTAATTTCCATTGCTAAACCCCGGAAGACGTACCTGTGGTGCGGATGCATTTCTAAAGGTCTTCAGCACTACTTGCATCATATCTAGGATTTTAAGCATCATTTGCGCTGCTACATCTTGCATGGGCTTCAAGCGCGGCATCCAGTGGCGAATGGTCCCCATCATATATGCTACCGATGGTGGTCCTTGTGGTGGCGCGATGTACGGGTAGTTCAGCCACTCCTTGCATTGCGCATTGTTCTGTACCTTGATATTAAATGCCTTCCACGACCTGCGGCGGGGGACTGGACCGTAGCATGGGTTGTACAGGAGGTGCAACGGCGCGTTGTTCCATGTGCGTAGCATTTCTGGATAGGTCTCTAAAAGTTTCTGCCGCCATGTTGGTTGACGAATCTTGCCTTTTCGCACCTCTGGAGGAAGGTCTTCGGGTTGAAATTGGGTCGCAAAAGTAGGAATCTGACCCGTGACTCTTTGTATTTCTGCATTATAATCAACCAAGATAATATAATACGGCCTGTATTGGAGTTCCGATGAGAGAATCAAGCATCTCGATGACAAGTTCTTGAAGTAAGCTGATTGTAACACAGTCTCCTCTATGACCCTCATGGCCTGATTTTGCACTACGGTGCGCTCTTCATGCGAAGTCCCTATTTCCTCCACTTGTCGTAACCATGGCGGCCGTGGTGCCTCGAAGGTGTCCTGCGCTTCTTCTGTTTGTTGGCCTCCTGGGAATGGTTGCGGATCATATTCTTCATCAAACGTTTGTTCCACAGGAATTTGCACAACTTCTTCGTCCGTGGGAGCCTCCGGAGGGGAAGATGGTCTCTCATATTGTAGTAGGCGTGTTTGCAATTCAGTTACCTGTTCCTGGAGATCTTTTATGGCCTCTACGTTGAGAAGCGAAGCCGTAGAGGGGGTGGTTGGAGGGGCAGCTGTTGGTCCTTGTTGGTGTTCCTGCTTCAGTTGTCCTAGCTCCTCCGATAGCTTATCATGTGCTTCGAGCAGCATGGCATAATCTTCCAATATAATCTTGATGTTATCGGGGGTCACTGCTTGAAACTTGGATGGGCTGATGGGTGCCCCCGGTGTGCTCTCAATAGCTGCCTCCAGGTTCTCTTGATTTTGTATTTGCAAATGTCTGTTCTCTTCCTGAGCAGCCGCAAGATGGCGTTTAAGTAGCGCCATATTTCGCTGAAGTTTTGAGTTGCGTTCCAGCTGTGTCCGTAGGTGACCTTCTACCACCTGCACCGCTTCCTGATCTACATTCTGTAGCTGTACCTCCAATATATTATGGGCTTCTTGGAGGGTTTGGAACTGTGTGTGGAGGCGAGCGTTCTCCTGTTCTAGTGCCGCAAGGCGGTGCTGTAGTGTCGCTGAGTGCTCTTGCAGGCGTTCGTTTTGTTGCTGGAGCTGAATGTAATCTGTTCTTAAATTTGATATACAAGCCAACATGGTGTCCAGTGCATTTCCTATAGATGAGTGTGGGTTGTTTATCGTGGGAGATGCATGGGAAGGGAATTGGGGAAGGGAGACAGTGAATGATGTGTCTACAGAAGTTGTGTGTGTGGGTGAAATTGGTGGAGGGGGAACGGGAGGAGGTGAAACCGTGGGTGGAGGTGCCGTGGGTGGTGAAATGTCCATACCTTCAGGAGTGGATGTGGGTGTGGGGTCTGCCATATATATTGGTATGGTAGGTGGTGTGTGTGTGGAAGTGGTGAATAGATGCGAAGTGGGGTGGGGAGCTGAAAAGGCAGGGAATGGTTGAGAGCCTGGTTGAAAAGCTCTAGCAAAGATGTCCTGGAGGGATTGTAGAAATGGAGAAAGGGATATCGGGGGTTGGGGTCGTAAATTTGAGAAGGGTGGAAAGGATTGCGTGGTAGTAGGGAAACCCATGAATGTGGATCTGGGGTCAGGATGACCCGTGGCTGAAGGCATTGGGGATGGTTGTCCTAGGGCAGGCTCGGGAAGGGTTTCGGTGGGTTGTGTAGTGATGGGGTTTGCTTCGAAGATCGGGTTTTCAGTGGTAGAGAATAGGGTGGCACTGGAGATGGGAGTACGGAAGGTGAAGGTGGGGTCGGTGGGTTGAGCAGTCGATGTGGTTTCCACTGTTTCTCTTCTAGGAGGTGATGGTGGGGGAGTGGATGGTAGTGGTTCGGTGGACTCCTCATGGGTGGCGGGGTGCTGTTGACTAGCTGTTTGGGAGGTTGGTGTAGTAGTTGGCTCTTCTGCAACTGTAACAGGAATTTGGATATTTTTACCTGAGCGAGGTCGTGTCTGGAACCTTCGTGGGTCATATTGAACTGAAGGCCTCTGAATGGCAGTGCGCACAGCTTCTACAACTCCATATGTTTCTGCCATCAATAAGAGACCTTCCCTGTACTCTGAGTCAACTCCCGCTTCTTCCAACAACTGAGTCATAAGTACTCTGCTGCTCTGTTCAGTGAGTAACTGCTGCGATCGCACTCTTTCCATAATCTGATACAGCCTTCGGAGTTCTGCTGTATATGCTGGAGCTTCAGTGGTCTCTTCTTCATACGTTTCTTCTTCTTCCGGGTGTCCGTGTTGTTGACTTTGCTGAGCGTCACTCCAATGGACATGTCTACTGTCTGTAGACTTTCTTCTTCTTCGTGAGGATGTGCCCTGCTCCTCTGCCTCTGAATAAAACTCCACATCAGAGAATTGTGTGCTTTGTAGGAATGCTTCGAAATCCTGGGGGTCCAGTCCTTCAGCCTCTCCAGTGGCAGCAAATTCGAATTCAGGTGTAACAGGAGGAGCCGATGGGGTAGTGTAGCTCAGTGATGAGTAGCACCTCCTTTAATGTCAATCCGGGAAGACGTGAGGATGGTATGAAGACCTCGAGCAAGTGGCGGCACAAGTGCGTGAGTGAGAAGCACACAAGCATGCACACACATACACACACACTCGCACACAAGGCAAGACAAAGAGTGAGAATCAATGGAGCTTTGTAGATTACTTTCAAAATGCTCTTACAAGTTCGTTTCAATTACAATCTAACCTCAAAAATGAGCTCTCTAGCTCCTTTTATAGTTTTTGACTAGCTTTTGGCCCTGTCCAGACCTAGTGTCCGGCCTAGTTAAAAATTAGGTTCCAGGGCTTATTTGGGGGCTCAAACGAGATCTAAAAATTATGAAAATTGGTACGCAACTACTTCTAAGGCTCCTCAAGCTCAAGGACTCCTTGGCTTGCACAAAATGGAGCTACAAAAATGTGAAATGAGATTTACAATGATTATTAGTGATAAAAATCACTGTTGTTGTAGGGATTTCTTCTAGTGATCTGCCATACATATCTTCAAGCTCCCTACTTGCTCTTCTTCCCTGCATGTCCATCTCTCTGGTTTGCATTAATGTCTTGAAAAAATATTGGCCTACTTGCCAGATCTTCTTTGACTGCCCTGTTTGCTCGTGCTGTCCCTTCGCTCTGACTCCCTTCTTTGACTTTCACGTCTTGTAGTTCCTGATGTACCAAGGCTACTGCCAACACCCCCCCCACTCTCGCGTCTGTCGCCCCTGACAGACCCTTGTCTAGCTGCTTTTTGTACGTAGTATTGTACAACATCGGCGGCGAGGTGGTGTTCTTCTAACCTGAGTCCCCTTGCTAGATCTGTCAGCAATGCATCCCAATTGACTGGCCCTGGGACATCTGGATGTGGCACCCGTAACTGCTCTGAGTGAATGGTTCGCTCCACAGCAAATAAATGGAGGAGATGTGAGGGTCTGGGTACAAATATTTCTGAGTGGTATTCCCAGAACCCTGTTATGAACATCTCTTCGAATGTTTGTTTAAAGCAGGCTGGGAGGTATTTTATTCTGGCGTGCCAAGCGTATATCACCTCTATGGAAGGAGTGGTGCTCATGTCATAAACTAAATCTTGGTTTCCTGTAAGGAATCCGACGCCTGAGAAGTGTGGGTCCTTGATATTCTTGAATGTCCTGAATGTAATAAGCATTAACTCAAAAATTTTCATGCACATCTGGGCCATTACATCAGGGGTATTCTTTAATCGGATGCTCCAGTGCCGTATAGTGGAGATCATGTAATTGACGGTGGGAGGCCCTTGAGGGGGTGCTAGATAGACGTAGTTTAACCATTTGGCGCATCCCTTGATATTCTTGACTGCAATGGTAAACTCTGGCCATGTACGTCTGCGGAGTACAGGAACATAACAAGGGTTATATTTAATAAAAAGAGGCATATTCGTCCAGGTGCGAACCATCTCCGGATAGGTTTCGAGGAGTCGGATCCTCCAAGTGGGTTGATGAATGGATCCTTTTTTAGCACTCTCTGGGATGTCATCTGGCCCAAATTGTGTAGCAAACGTTGGAGGTTTGCCACATTTATGTTGGATTTCTGCATTGTAGTCCGCCAGGAGTATACAATAGGGCACGTATTGATCATCATTGGTTCCGATCCATCTATGGTGGGACATGCTGCGGAAGTATTCTGATTTAATAATAGTGTCCTCTATCTTTGCCATAGATTGGATCTGAACTGCCACTCGATCTTCATGAGTTGATGCCGTTTTCTCTAGTGTTTGGAGCCACTCAGGTACTTCGATTTCTAACGTATCCATTCCTTCTGCGGTTTGCTCACCACCTGGCATTGGCATAGGAACGTAAGGTTCCTCATACGTCTCATCTACCTCGATGGGTACCAAATCCTCGGGTTCAGGTTCGACCACTGGAGAGGGTTGCCTTTCATGTGTGAGTAATCTTGCCTGTAATTCGGCCACCTGCTCTTTCAATGCCATGACTTCTTCTGAAGTCGTGGTCGTTTCTGTGACTTTGGGTGCTGTCTGTTGCTCTTGGAGTTGATTGCGCAGCGCATCACGTTCCCTTTCCAAGTCATCATGAGCTTCTAATAGATCTGCATAGCTGTCCAAGATTGTCTTCATTGTCTCTGAGGGCACAGCTTTAAACTGCTCTGGATCAATTTCGTGTGGAGAGCCTTCCATTGCTGCTTCTAGATTTGCTTCATTTTGCTGCTGCAGCCTCTTGTTTTCTTCTAGGGCGGCCGCCATGTGTTTTCTGAGAAGTGCCAGGTTACGCCGGACTTTGAGATTATCGGCTTGGTATACCTCGAGCAGAGCTTCTAGTTGTTTGGCACCTGATTCTGTCGATGGTTGGGGGGCCGCCAATAAGGTTTGGTGAGCCTGCTCAAGCGTCGTGTAGCGTTGATTCAGTTCTGCATTTTCTGTTTGTAGAGTGAGAAATTGTCTTTGTAAGTTTTGATGGTGCGTTTCCAGACTCTGATACCGGTTGTCCAGAGCTTTGTACTCATGCTGGAGCTGGTATACACATTGGTTTAATGCTAAAAATATGTTATTTACATTAAATAATGCTGGGAAGGGTGAAGATGCAGGGGGAATGGGGGCGGGAATGGGAGAGGTGAATGATGTGGATGTAGGCGGAGATGTGGGTGGAGGGGGTATAGGTGAGGAAGGTGTCATGGGGGGAGGAAGTGGTGCTGTGGCAGGTGAGGTTTCCATCGTGTCAACTGTTTGAGTGACGGTGTAGATGGGAATCGTGGGTGGAGTGGATGTGACATCGGTGAACAGGGTGGTGAAGGTGGGCATGGTGACTCCCCCGTAATGGATTCCCGGAGAGAGTGGGATGCCCATGACAATGGTAGTGGTAGTGTATGTGGTGGTGCTAGTGTCCTGTGGTGGAGTGAATTGTGTAGTGTGAGGTGGGGATGGTGGTGACAACGGTGCTTCGTGATATTCTTCTGCTTGCGCTGACTCGCCTGGTGCTGATGTATTGATGTGAATTTGCTTCCCGGACCTCCTGGGACGAACGGGAACTCTTTTTTCAAACCTGTGGATGTAGGCCACGGCCTCATGAATGGCCTCATCCAGTCCCACGGCGTCGGCATGAAGGTTCATGGACTCAATGAACAACTCGTCCACACCTTCCTCCGCTAGCAAGTCGTTCATGAGTCTTTTGCCCTGTTCTAGAGACATCTTATGCTGTTCCTGAACCAGTCGCATGGTTCGATATAGTCTCTTGATTTGTGCCGAATATGCTGGGGCACTTGCTAACTTGGAGAGTTCGTCATATTCTTGCTGTTGTTCTTCGTCGGCTTCTTCTTCGTCTCCTCCTGCCGCTTGTTCATCTACATCGACTTCTACAACTTGGGGTTGGGTGGGGGCCGATGTTGTTTTGGGTCGTGGTTCCTGAGCTCGCGCTGCTTCCGCTTCGAGGTTAGAGTCATAGATTAATCTGGCAATTTCTTCATCCGTGAGGTCCTCAAGAGTAAATCCCTGTGGGAATTCCAAATCGGATGGAATGGGTGGAAACACCAGATTAGGCCCCTCCGTGCTTGGTCGTGGTAGCCGGATCGTGAATGGCCTAACTCGTCGTGTCTGGGGAGGAGTGATTTCTGGTGTAGCGGTAGCTCCCCTTGGTTGGGCACAAGGTAGTTGGACTCCCCCCCTCATCTTCTTGGATGGGGGACCTGCTGTTGATAGTCTTCTTTGGAATTCTTGGACTCGGGACCATACGAGTGCCCGCTGAACAGGCACGTCATAAGCCAAGCATCTATAGATTATTCTGGTCAAAGCACAACACCCGTGGAGCACATTCTTCTGTTTTTTGTTCCACCTTTGATGCGCTAGGTGGATCTGGTCTATGATCCAGTGTGGCACATTGATGGGCAGGCTTTCGGTTTCTGCTAGATATAAACTGAACCATATTTTTTTCGGGGGCATTGTGAATCGTTCTTGGGCGGGAAACGCAAAGTGTTGCATGATGGTTCGCAGGTGAAGCACAATGGTAGGTGTCATTGCTACCATATCCTTCAACTTATTCAGATCCTTGTGCTTCATGCGACGTGGGACCATGGTTTCCTTTTCTGTTGGGATGTGCATGCCATACATTCCCAATGCTTCTCTTACCAGGTTGAGGTCCAGCTTGAACCTTTTAAGCTCATTACCCGGCAGCAGTGATGGCAACACAAAGGTGCTGTCGCCTCCTTTGGTCCTGCTTGGCGTGATTGTACTGATCAGATATGAACATCGTAAAAAATCCGGCTTTGGTATGTGGGCCCTGAAGTAACTTTCCACACCCGCTTTGACCCAAACTGATCTCATGACTTCGGCATTTTGGTAGCTTTCAAATTCGCGTGTGAAAAAGTGGTATCGACCCCATTTGCCATTGAACTCCAATTCTGCTTCCCAGAAGTAGGTTCCATCGCCCAGTGGTCCAGCAACATCACTGAACCAATGCGCATGCTTTCCTACTTGAGAAGTGTGTCCTTGAGGAGGATCCTGGATGGGGAGCACATGCACTTCTTGAAGCTCTTGCGGTCTTGCAGTGAGACGTGGCTCAAGGAGAAGTGTTTCTATGTCCACGATCTGGGGCCCAGATCCGGCTTGAGAGCTGGTGCCTGCTTCTGCCATGGCCCTGTTTGCTGATTGGTTCTGTGAGAATATAGAACCAAGTGTTAACATTGTAATGGACAAAATAAATCCGTTGTTGTCCCCGTTACAACATTAACATAAGGTAGATGGTGAGTTAGTGGTTAGTAAGTGCATGAAGGCAGTGTGTGTAGTTAGTGATTGTGTTGTCCTAGGAAACTATTGCAGTTAGTAAGTGGGTTATGAATTTACAAATTGGGGTCAGGGGGTTTATTACAGGCCCTAGGCTGCCAAATGCAGTGAATGGGCTTTGCTTTCAGTTTTGGAGAGTCTCTACAGAGCTTTTTCGGTGTCGTGGTTTGAAAACGAGGCCTTTTTGGGACCCATATACAATTGATTACATGCACGTTCTTGGGTTTTGGTGTGTACATGAGTGTCGAGAACGAGTGAAATCTGGCAGCATGCGTCGCTGCGTTATGCTGTTTAAGTTGTGGCCTCAGCGTAGCTACTTGTGCCATCAAGCAAGCCTTAGGCACCCAAATTTGTCTTGATTGTGGGCTTGCCTTCATCGACTTCTTGGGCACCCAAATAGATTTTACTTTAGCAGAAGAATTTCTGGAAGACTTCTTATTAGCGTTGAGTTGTTGGTCACTAATAAGAGGCTTTGCCCCTGTAATTGACGGTGGTGCAACTGGTCGTTCGCCTTTCCGCACCCATACCTGGTCTATTTTCTGGGCTGTTCTGCTGCGCAGGTACTTTTGATCTCTGACATAGGTAGTACCCTGCTTCTTCTGCCTTTGATCCACCTTGGGTTGCTGCCTCCTTCTAGCCTTTGGAAAAGAAGGGAGTTCCGTTGCATTCCTGACTCCTTTTTTGCAAATATTATTCCTCTGCAACACATAGTTTTGGACAAGAACAGCATGGTCATCTTCATGTGTACCCCTGGAAGGACCAGGAGTCTGTGCCTTTCCTAGTTCCTTGAGTGCTCCATTGTCTAATTCTACTGTAACTCGACTATGATTGACCCAAACCTGGAGAAGTCCACTTCTTAGGTTTAGATTGACTGCTTGGTCATAGATCCAATCCTGACCCAAGACGAGAGGTTCAGTGAGCTCCTCATCTTGACACACTAGTACTTTAACGGTCATTGCCTCCTCGTGAATGTAGAGGGGAAGTTCCACCTCACCCATGCAAGGGGTTTCCACGCCTCCCAATCCTATGAGGTATGCTTCCACAGGATGGACAGTTAACTGTAACTCTTGACAGTAAGACAACTTAACAGCGCTAGTGGCAGCACCTGAGTCAATCAAGGCTCTTACAGTCCTTGTACTCTTTCCTTGTCCTATGTCTATGGTTATGAAAGGACGTCTATCAATTATTCTATTCGAGCTTGTTCCTGCAACTTCACACATGGCTATGGGAAATCCTTGGTCCGCAGAGTCATTCGCTCCGGGCTGATCTCTACCTTGCCTTCGTAATTTCATTCTTCTGATGCGTTCTAAAGCCTCTGCTTGAGCTTCTTCTCTAATTCTCTTTTCTTCCTCTTTGCGTTTCTTAGCAGTGTTGAGTCGGCTAAGCATTTCCTCCGTGAGGGGTTCCTGATACAACTTGACTCTGCAACCGCTAATATAATTTGGGAGAACATCACCCTCTAATGTGGCCAATTGCACTGCTCCACTTGTGGAGATCCTATTGATGATCATAGGTCCGTAGCCTCTCTTTTCTAACTTCCTCGCGTGTTGTTTTAGTGTGTAGACTAAGACTAGATCTCCTGCTTTCAAACCCTTATCCTTTACGTGGGCATCAAAGTATGCCTTCTGTCTCTTCTTGGCAGCATATATGCCTGCAGCAGCTCGCAGTCTTGTTTCTCCTAATCGTTCAAGGTCAAAAATTCTAGAGGATAGCTCATGACCTGTCCATTCGTGCTCTTGTGCTACCCTCAATGTAGGGATCAGGAAGTCCAAGGGTAGCACAGCGTTTTGGCCGAATACCATCTGAAAGGGGGTGGCTTGGAGTACCGTTTTGTAGGCAACTCGGTATGCCCAAACAGCATGGTGTAGCTGTTTGTCCCAGTCAGAGCGTTTAGTGTTCACTAATTTTGTCAGTACATTGCATAGAATCTTATTAGTGCTCTCAGCTTGTCCATTAGCTTGAGGGTGATACGGGGCAGACTTCTTGTGTATTACCAAGAATTCTTGGAGCAGGTTTTCAATCACTTCGTTCAAGAAATGAGTGCCTCTATCGCTTACAAGCTCTATAGGTAGCCCGTATCTCGTGAATACATTCTCAAACAAGAATTTGGCAGTTGTTTGAGCATCGTTCTTTGTCGTAGCCTTTACCTCTACCCACTTGGTGAGATAATCTGTTGCCACAATGATGTATTCCGCATGAGAACCCTTAGCTGGGGGGTTAATAGGACCTACAAAGTCTATTCCCCACTTAGAGAATGCACGTCCACCCATCATAGGTTTCAGTGGCATCTCATCTTTGCGTATAGGATACTGAGTCCTCTGACAGACATCACACCGTTTCACATAGGTATGAGCATCCATGTGAAGTGTAGGCCACCAAAAGCCCGCAAATAGTATTGCCTTGATTACCCGATCTGGTCCAAAGTGTCCTCCTGCTACACCTTGGTGAGCAGTTTCCAAGATCTTCAGATATTCACTTTCGTGGACACATAGTCTCAGGTAACCATCTTTACCGCGCTTATATAGATTATTACCGATGAGTGAGTAATCCTGGGCCTCTTGTTCTAAACTCCTTTTCCTAGCTAGAGTCATGTCTGGAGGGAATGTGTTTGTTCTCAAGAATGATACTAGAGGTTCACTCCAATCTGGCACAATGGATACTTGATAAAGGGTGGCATGTTCCACTGGTGGTTTAGTGCAACAGATTGGGCATTCCTTGCACAACTTTTGGACATCCGCTTCCATAGTTGGCCAGTGCACCCCGAATCTCTTTAGAGTCTGTAAAGTTCGTTGCTTTGAATGGTGTTGCTCTAACGCACCTACATGTGCTAATTGCAACCATTTAGCGTACTCATCCTCTTCTACGCAACAAGCCAAGATCCCTTGATCTGTGTGCTTGTACATGCTTCCTGCCATGATATGGTACTTTTGGGCTTTTACGATCTCTCTATTCCGTGTATTCACCACTGGATGATTAGGCCCGTATGTCAATACTGGTACTATTGGCTTGGCCCACTGCGGCACCACTTCCAAATTAAACAAGTAAGCATCAGGAAGGTCATCTGACACTCCTTGTGGGGCTTCTCCAGATGTGAGCCTAGAGAGATGATCAGCTCTCAAATGAGTCCTACCTTTCCTTACCACCACCTCAAAATCGTATTCCATTAGCAAGAGAAACCATCTCACTAATCTTCCTGTATTGCATGGCTTGTTTACTAAGTACAACAATGCCTGATGGTCCGTAAAAAATTTAAACTTATTTGCAAGCAAATAGTGCCTAAATTTCTTGACTGCATATACCATGCCTAATCCTTCGCGCTCTGTTGTGGTGTAATTTCGTTCAGCCGCATTCAATTGTCTGCTGGCGTAGGCAATTGGAAGATCCATGTTACCTTCACCAGTAGGTTGTGCAAGTACACATCCAATAGCGTAATTGGATGCATCAACATGAACATGGAATGGCTTATTCCAATCTGGTGTGGTTAAGATTGGTGCTGAACATAATCTTCGTTTAAGCTCTTGGAAGGAATTCTCACATTCATCCGTCCACTCAAAGTTTGTCAGAAGTCCGTACATGGGCTTTGCAATGACAGCATACATGTGTATAAATCGTCGATAATAGCCACAATGCCCCATGAAAGCTTGTACTTCCTTGACATTCTTTGGCCTAGGTAGCTCTGCTATGGCTCTCACTTTCTCCTCGTCAGTAGATATGCCATTCTTTGACACTATGTGTCCTAGAATCTTACCTTGCCTTACCATAAAAACGCACTTTTCTGGGTTCAGGCAGACTTGGTACTCTCTACATTTGTCAAAGATTTGTCTGAGTTCAGGAATATGAGTTCGTCTAACATTGGAATGAGCACAAAGATCATCAACATAGACTTCTAAATTCTTCCTCAGGAACTCCTTAAACACATGGCACATCAGCCTCTGGAAGGTGGCTGGTGCGTTGGTAAGCCCAAATGGCATTACTCTAAAAGCAAAAATGCCCCATTCTGTGGCAAAGGCTGTCTTATGCTGATCCTCTGGAGCTATGGCTACTTGATTGTAGCCAGAAAATCCATCAAGGAAGCTGTACACTTCCTTGCCTGCCACTCTTTCTAAGAGATGCTCTGTGATGGGAAGCGGATAGTTATCTCGAATTGTGGCGGCATTAACCTTTTTCAAGTTAATGCACACACGCAGTTTGCCATTCTTCTTGGGCACCACTACGATAGGGGATACCCATTCAGTGTGCTCAATTTCATAGATAAATCCAGCTTCGACCAATCTATCTATCTCTTCCTTGATCTTAGCAGCATAGTTATCGTTATATGTATATGGCTTTTGCTTAGAGGGTTTAGCATCTGAGGTCATGGGAATGGTGTGTGAGCATATATCAGGGTCAACACCTTTCAAATCCTTGTAACTCCAAGCGAATACATCTCTGTATTCTCTTAGCAAGGTAATCAATTCGTACTCTTCTTCTTCTGTCAGGTCATGGCCTATATACGTGCATCTCTCCTCTCCTTCTTCTAGGGCCACTACGATTTTCTTGGTGGTTTCTTTGTTATCATAGGCCTCTCCTGATTGTGCCTCTCGTTTAGGCATTCTTATCATGACTCTTCTGTCATCTATCTCGTACTTCTTAAAATTTTCTGGGACCTCAAACAAAGATTCTTCCTCTTCTGGTAAGGCTTCTCTCTTCTTTCGTTTCTTTCCTTCTTCCTTAGGGGTCACATGTGTTGCTAATCTTACGTCATTTGTCAGCTCTCCATGCCTCTGGGTTTGAAATTCTACCTCATGGAAGTATTCTTCATCTGATGCAAATGGTGGGTCCATAATGATTGACTCTAGATCGGAGTCACTTGCATCCTCAAATGCATCAGGGCTAGGTTCGCATTCTTCTAGAACTGCCTCTCCCATGATTGGCTCTATGGAGAAGACTGAAATATCATAGCCATCCTCATCACAGTGAGGTGTCCATTGTTCTTCGTTGATGGCTACGTCCATTGTTGCTAAGATTTCTGCCCAACCGTGAGGTTCAAATTCTTCGTCTGGAAAAACTACAGGTGCATAGGCTGGGTCTTGGATTGATCTATGGGTTTCTTTCGCACCTACCTCTCTGGCTTTCTCTCTCTTCTCTTCTTCTACTGCTACCTTGCACATCCATAAGTGGGTGTCTTCATGCATCCATGAGGATCCAGACCCTATGGAATGCACCGATTCTGTGTCATCTTTAGCTCTATGGATGGGATTCCGCTGGATAGGAGGGACATCTCTATGAGAATAATCCTTGAGATTGACTTTGGTTGTAACACCTAAGTGCTGCAGGTACAAAGAATTGGTCCCCCAATCCTGTACCACTTGCAACTGTCGCATGAATGGTCTTCCCAAAATCATCTCATAGGCATGATTTTTGCTGAAGTCACATATGGCAAAGGTATGTTCAAACTCGACACCACAAGTGGTGAGAGTTATTCCTTCTAGCAATCCTAGGGGTCTCTCTATGTGACCATCTGCCATTTGCAATTTCATTCTCGTTGGCCTGAGTGCTGGCTTGCCCCAACGCTTCCATAAGGAGGTAGTGGCAATTGCAACTCCTGCACCTGAGTCCAAAATTGCCTTCGTGGTGTAGTCCTGGTAGGTGATGGGAAGATAGGTGTTCCCTTCTTCACCTTCACACATATCCCCGATCTTATCCAAGGGAATTTCTGGCACTGTCCTATGGGATCCTACCTTGGAACGAGGTTTTGCTATCTCTGGTACTTGTTTGGCTACATGTTTCCATAATTCAGGTCTAACCTTGAGTAGCTCTTCTAACCTGAGATTACACTGCACATTAGTGTTCTTCAGTACCTCTGTGTTCCTAGGAATGACTGAGTCGTCGTTCCTTACCATGACTGTGGGTGCTCTCATACATGTGGACTTTGCTTCCCATGGGCCTGTGAAGTGGGGTAGCTCTTGTATGGAATTAGACTCAAAGTCTAATCTCTCGTGAGACTGAACACTCTCATGCTCCCCGTAAATAGATGGGATGTCTTGTGGGAATTGGTCGTGTGCATCGTCCACAAGTTCAAAAGGAGGGGCGACCTCGCTTTCGTTATCCCATTTGTCTTCTTGAATCTCTCGTAGGAAGTCTGGTGCAAACCGATTCATAGAAGAAGAAGTGTCTGGCTCCGTAGAATTGGGCGCATAAGCAACCTGTGAAGGAGGGCTGATTCTATTGTTGACTCTCTCCTCGTTCTCGCAAATGGCTGGAGCACAAGCTTCTTGGGGAGGATCACTTATTCTATTACTTTTCCGAACAGGCTCACACATTCCCTGAGAAGGAATGTAGGCAACCTGTGGAGGTACTTGAGCTTTCGAGGGGGGCTCATCTGCCTTTTGGGGGGGAATATAAGCTTCTTGAGGAGGCCCACGGGCTTCCTGAAGAGGCTGGCTTACCCGTTCTCTTGCCCTTCCCTTTCTTTGAGGGGTAGATTCCTTTTCTGGCTGTGCTATTGACCTCTCTATTCTTTCTACGGAGGGGAAGTTGTCCGGTTTAGTGGAATTGGCTGCATAAACTTCCGATGGGGAATGGCTCAGGTTTTTGCTTGCTTTTTCTTTCTCCTGATTTTTTTCTTCCTTGTCAGATCTGGCAATTATCCTCTCTAACTTTTCTAGGAATCCATCCAAGTGTAATTGCGTCTGGGCTGAGCCCGAGTAATTGAAAAGGCGACTGGCTTCAAACATAGTCTGAGCCAACGCGACCATTTTCGCGCATAGTTTGGTTCTTTCTATCTCTAGGTCAGCTCTAGGATAGCACTTGGCATGATCCGTGACGTTTGGCCCTTCTTGGATTCTGGCCTGATATGCTTTGAGCATCATGTCTAAGTCTTCAGGAGTGGGATCAGCTAACACTGATCCTACTCTAGGGGGTGGTGGGATTTGATGAGGCGGTGGGGAAGGTGGTGAGTCGGATGGAGATGGGAGTGGTGGAGGCGGGGTGATGTGAGAGGGAGTTTGAGCTGTGAGTTCAGTTATCCTCGCTTTGGTTTCTCTTATGCTTTCCTCAAGCTCACTCATCTTTTTGGCCCATTGTCGTTTCATTCTTTCTCGACTATCTTTCCATGCTCTAGTCCTTTTCTTTGTTACGCTCTCGGTTTCACTAGCCTCTGGGCCCTTTTCCTTGCTTGTCTCTTGGTTTTGCTGTAATGCCTGAGCTCTAGTGACTACCTGCACTGGTGCAGTGGAAGTGACGCTTCCTGAGGGATCTACAACCAAACCGATCACATTGATAGGAGTGATTTTTGGCATATTATTGGGGTTCTTAGGACAATCTCGTAAGAGATGTTCTTTTCCACAATCTTGGCAGAAACCTTGGATAGTCACTGACTGGGGTTGTGTAGGTGGAGGCAAGGGACAATCACGAATGAGATGATCTCCTTGCCATCTGTAGCACGGTCCTCTTGGGAATGGAGGTCTTACTTGCCTAGGTTGAGGCCTGGGGTTGGGGTTTGCATACATGACGTTCGTGTAATCTGACTCCCAACTAGGTTCACTTGGTTCCTCACTATAGTAAGACTCACCATGTTCTGGAGACTGCATGTAGTAAGCCTGGGGACTATCGACATGTGTAGAATCAAAGCTATGGTCACTTGGGTCACTTTCTGAGATCAATGGGGTTACTGGTACTATGGCCCTATTCAGGTTTTCTTCTGCAACAGCATACTTTACTGGAATCACGTTAGTGGGGTTTGGGGGCTGTTGAGCTAGTACCGGTTGGGGTCTCTGTTGGGCCTGATATGGTTGCTGATAGGTTTGTTGGGGTCTAGCATATTGTGGTGGTGGAGGATACTGGTTCTGGTATCTGCCTTGTTGGTAGGGTTGAGGGTAGGGTTGCCTAACTGCCTGCTTGTTGTATGGGCAATCTTGCGCAGTGTGGTTTGTGTACTTCCGTTCTATGGTGCAGTACTGGCTACTAGGGTTAACTTGGGGTTGGGCCATAATGGGACACACATTTGCCATGTGGTCGCCACCGCAAGTATAGCATCTTTTCACAGGGGCAAACCTTGGGATTTGTTTGCTTGTTACACCTAATTTCTGAGCTACTTTTTCCGCGAGTTCCTCAATTGATGTAGATTGCGTGGAAGAGTGGCTAGATGCACTATCTGAATCTTTATAGATTTTGGAAAGCTCTAGCTCTTCCCCTAGGTTATCTTCGATGTCAATGCACATGCGTACACACTCTTCTATAGTCCTAGGGTCTTTCAGATACACATAAGATCTCAATTTCGTACTCAACAATCCATCAAGGAATAAGGCTACTTGTTTAGCAGATGTGGGTAACTCCGAAATAGGGCACCTTTCCAGATATTGTCTAAACCTTCTTCCGGCCAATCTGACAGTCTCTTGAGGGGTTTGCTTGAAGCTGTGAATCAATGAGGAGGTATTGTGTCTTATGCCGCTCTTAGAGAACTCTACAATGAATGCCTCTAGGAGTTGGTCTATGCTCCTGAACTGACGCTCATCTAATGGCTGAAACCATGTAAGTGTTGTGTTCCTCAGGGTTAGACCGAAGGCATTGTACTGCGTGAACAAATCTTCCACTTGTTCAGCTCTCAAGACTTGCTTGAACTCTGCCACATGATCATAGGGATCTCCTGTGCCGTCAAAGCAATTCTTCATGGACTTAACTAGCTGGGTGGGTCTCAAAGTTCTTGCGTGCTCTCTAGGTCTCGGCAGAGGGAATCCATCTACATTTCTTTGGTTCCTGTGGGCTCTGTGTATCTCAGGAGGTTCTACCCTATTCGTCTCTGTTCTCGTTCTTTCTCTGCCTACAGGGTTGGCAAAGCTTACTTCCGGTCTATCTCTACTTCTGTCTCTTTGCGTACCATGAGCTTGGGAAGTTCCAGCCCCAGGGTGACCATAGGATACATTTGATCTCGGTTGGGGGAAAATAAATTCACCCTTCCAAGTGTAGGCATGCCTATCATTTTCTGTCACCACAAAGATCCGTTCTGAAGCATGATCTAAGTAGGTCACTCTGCCTGGGCTATCCGGATCCTTAAGCTCATAGATCATGATATTTCCTATGTCTGTTGGCTGATTAGACTTATACCTCCAAAAGGCTTCATCAGTTTCTCGATTGAGGAGCAACTCTATGCTCTTGTTGTCTTGGGGGACCCATTCAGGCGTGATAATCCTAGTGAGAACTGATTTACCTCGAGGGGTTCTAGGTTCCTCACCCATGTTCCCTTGTTCCAGGTCACCTAAGTCCGCTTCTGAGATTACATTCCCGAAGTCATCTGTCCTATCAGGGTGACTAGTGACAACATATATAGTTCCTTCTTTGTCCAGGTATGCACCATTTTCAAACTTGACAGCTGGATGTTCTAGTCCTATAGATTGGTCAGGGTTTTTAATCTGGACCACGGATCTTCCTAGGCCGTCCTCATAGATGCTAGCACCTAGTCGGTTGGTCCTAAGATATTCCAGCTGTGTTTTGTAGGGGCCTTCTACCCTGTACAAATAAGGCACTCCTGAACTTCCCATAGGTCTGTCCATGCCTTGAGACATTTCTGACTCACTGGTCTCAGAGCTAGGGTAGTATGAGTGGTGGCTCAACTGCTGGGCCCAAGACCTTGCAGTGTGATTGACACTAGCCTCTGAAGACCTGAGGCTTTGTCTCTCTCTTGCTAGGTGTCGTCCTGATCTAAGGTTCATATGCCTAACTGATTAGCCCAATTTTTTCAGAGTACAACCTCGTTGCCGATCAATTGGTACCAGTCACTTGATTCTTTTTAGTTAATTATTGTGTTTATGGTCTTGTTTGATATCACGTCGTCAGGAACACTTGAATGTTCTTCGTACTTTAAGTTGATCGTTCCACGTTAGGTCCTTTTTCTTTAGGTTATCGACAGTACAGAGATTATGTTTTTAACTTGAACTTGAGTTTTTAGGTAGTCTTCAACTTGATAACTGCCTATCGTCGCCCTGGCTTACTCCTATCTCTACTCGTTCTTAGCTTGAGCTAGGAAATGACAGAGGGAGTTGAGAATAATCCAACCTTACTTGTTGATCCCTTGCTTTATGGTGCTCAAGAACCCGGTTCTCAAGCTTGCAAAGAAACCTTGCTTTGTACGCTCTCTGTTGCTCTCAATGGACCTATAAAAGTCCCACGGTTAGCTCAATGCTTAGATTCAAGGACACAACCCACAGTTTTCATTCATGTAACATATACACATATTTGCATTGTGACTTTTTAGGAAAATAATTCTAAAGACCCCTGACTTTGAGCCCCCTGGGTATGGTCAACTTCAAAACAAGCCCAAGAGCTCAAAAATTGGATTTCGTATGAAAAAGTTAGGACTGTTCAGGGTTTAGGGAGTTAAATCAGGGTTCAATACAAGCTAACAGTCGAACAGGAATACTCGAGTAGCTTGTGGCACGGCCTAACAATGCGATACTACACCCTAGAGTTTTTCCCACACTTAGTCACAATTTAGACCAATCACTTTGCCTTGAAAATTTGACCTAATTTGCCCTTCTAACGCGTTCGCAAAGTCTGTCGGTCGCGATTGACAGGTCAGTCGCGATCGACGTGTCGATCGCGATTGACAGGTCCGTCGTGGCTGTCAGTCGCGATTGACTGGTCAGTCGCGATTGACAGGGGTTACGAAAAGTCAATCAGTCATGGTCAAAGCGTCGTTGACTCTGTCGGTCGCGATTGATGAGTCGATCACGATTGACAGGTCGGTCGCGAGGGTCTGTCGATCGTGGTCAAACCGTCGTTGACCGTGTCGATCGCGATTGATAAGTCGATCGCGATTGATGACTCGATCGCGATGGTCTGTCGATCGTGGTCAAACCGTCGTTGACCGTGTCGGTCGCGATTGATAAGTCGATCGCGATTGATGACTCGATCGCGATTGACACGTGTCACGCGTATAGTCAGTCGGTCCTGGTCAATCGGTCGTTGACTCTGTCGGTCGCGATTGACAGAGCCGTCGTGGGCTGTCGGTCGCGATTGACATGTCGATCGCGATTGACAGATCTGTCCGTCGTGGTTTGTCGATCGCGATTGACAGCGCGATCGCGATTGACAGAAATCTGTGGAATTTCAAAAAACTAAACACATTTTTGGGAAGCCCTTGGCCTGTAGGTCATGGATATGCACTTTGTTTAGCAATTAGAGCAATTTTTCTGTCGGTCGCGATTGACAGAGCTCGGCGACACACAGACAGTTACTCAGATTTCCGTACCTGCGCAGGGTGCTGGGGATGATGATGCGGCCTGTACCTGCAGAAAGCTCACAAAACATGCAAAAAACAGCACATGCAAATTCGCTCTCTCGCTCTCTCTCACAAGTGAAATGAGGGAAATGAGGTGGAGATGGGGATATAGTCAAAAAACTGAAATTTTCGCGATGATGGAGATGGACGTGGGAGATGGTGATGATGATGATGGTGGTGAAGATGGTGAAGAAAGTAAAAGAAAATCGATGAGAGTGAAGAAAATACCTACAACTCCAACGCGTCAACTCTACGTCTTACCATCACACGCTCGTCCTCAAAGCTCGATCCCCGGCAACGGCGCCAAAATTTGGTGTAGCTCAGTGATGAGTAGCACCTCCTTTAATGTCAATCCGGGAAGACGTGAGGATGGTATGAAGACCTCGAGCAAGTGGCGGCACAAGTGCGTGAGTGAGAAGCACACAAGCATGCACACACATACACACACACTCGCACACAAGGCAAGACAAAGAGTGAGAATCAATGGAGCTTTGTAGATTACTTTCAAAATGCTCTTACAAGTTCGTTTCAATTACAATCTAACCTCAAAAATGAGCTCTCTAGCTCCTTTTATAGTTTTTGACTAGCTTTTGGCCCTGTCCAGACCTAGTGTCCGGCCTAGTTAAAAATTAGGTTCCAGGGCTTATTTGGGGGCTCAAACGAGATCTAAAAATTATGAAAATTGGTACGCAACTACTTCTAAGGCTCCTCAAGCTCAAGGACTCCTTGGCTTGCACAAAATGGAGCTACAAAAATGTGAAATGAGATTTACAATGATTATTAGTGATAAAAATCACTGTTGTTGTAGGGATTTCTTCTAGTGATCTGCCATACATATCTTCAAGCTCCCTACTTGCTCTTCTTCCCTGCATGTCCATCTCTCTGGTTTGCATTAATGTCTTGAAAAAATATTGGCCTACTTGCCAGATCTTCTTTGACTGCCCTGTTTGCTCGTGCTGTCCCTTCGCTCTGACTCCCTTCTTTGACTTTCACGTCTTGTAGTTCCTGATGTACCAAGGCTACTGCCAACAGGTAGGTTGTGTCGTAGTGTCAGATTCCGACCTGGGTATCCTAATGGTAAAGGGAGGTACAGTGCCCTCTCTTAGTGGTGATGCCTCAGGAGTAGTCAGGACTTCCCTTGTCTGGACACAAGGGATCGCGCCCCTCATGCGCTTGGACTGATGTGTGGACGTCTTGAGCCTTTTAAACATTTGTAATTGTGCCCAAGTTAAGGCACGCTCAATGGGGACATCATATGCCAAGCATCGGTAAATGATGCGTGTGATTGCACAGCATCCATTCACCACTAATTTCCTAGAAGCCCGTTTGTTTGCTTCATACAGCTGATCTATAGTCCACACTGGTAGCTTAATAGGTAACGCATCTGCTTCCGCCAAGTAGAGAGCAAACCAGATCTTCTTGTGTGGTTGCGTGAATCGGTCTTGGCCGGGGAAGGCGAAATGTTGCATGCACATGCGGAGAGGGATGGACACATTTGGGGTGAGTGCTGCCATGTCTTTCAGCTTCACTAGTTTCCTGTCCTTCATGTTGGTGGGAACGAGAGCATCCTTTTCTGAGGGTACATGCGTGCCATGCATATTTAAAGCATCACTCACCAGCTCCGCAGTAAGTTCAAACCTCTTCAACTCGTTGTTGCCCAGCAATGAGGGGAGAACAAATGATCCGGGTTGGTCCTTATCTTCATGAGCTTGTAATGTGGAGACCAGATAGTAACATCGGAGGAGGTCGGGTTTAGGTAGTGGGGCTTCAAAATATTCCGCTAACCCTGCTCGTTGCCATATGGTCTGGAGATCTTCGGTGTTCTGTAAAGCCTCGAACTCCTTGGAGAAAAATTGGAATCGCACCCATGATCTGTCATACTCGCATTTAGACTCCCAGATATACTTGGCCTCTCCTAATGGACCGGGCATGCCATTGAACCAATGAGAATTGGCATGGACTCTTTCCGTGATTCCTGTAGGTGGATCTGGCACCGGGAGTTGCTGAAGGTGTTGCATCTCCACTGGTCGTTCAGTCGGGGGCACGTCCACAGGTAGGCTATCCACATCAATTCCTGCAGTAAGTATCCCTACTTGTGAGCCCGAACCTGTCGCTTCTGCCATTTTTCTTCTTGCCTTCTGATTCTGTGAGAATATAGAATCATGTGTTAACATCGTAATGGACAGAATAAATCCGTTGTTGTCCCCGTTACAACATTAACATGAGGTAGATGGTGAGTTAGTGGTTAGTAAGTGCACAAAGACAGTGAGTGTAGTTAATGTTTGTGTATTCCTAGGAGACTAATGCCGTTAGTAAGTGGGGTGAATTTACAAATAGGGGTCGGGGGGCTTATTACAGGTCTTAAACTGCCAAATGCAGTGTATGGGTTTTGCTTTCGGTTTCGTAGAGACTCTAGAGAGTTGTGTAGGTGTCGCTGTTTGGGAATGGGGCCTTTTAGGGACCCACTTATAAGTGATTATATGCATGCTCATGGGTCTTGGTGTGTTCCTAAGTGTTGAGAGCGAGTGAATACTGGTTGTACTCGTAGTTGGGTTATGCTGCATAGGTTGTGGCCTTGGCGTAGCTACTTGTGCTCTCAAGCAAGCCTTAGGCACCCAAATTTGTCTTGATTGTGGGCTTGCCTTCATCGACTTCTTGGGCACCCAAATAGATTTTACTTTAGCAGAAGAATTTCTGAAAGACTTCTTATTAGCGTCGTGTTGTTGGTTACTAATAAGAGGCTTTGCCCCTGTAGTTGACGGTGGTGCACCCAGTCGTTCGCCTTTCCGCACCCACACCTGGTTTATTTTCTGGGACATTCTGCTGCGTAGGTATTTTTGATCTGGGACATAGGTAGTACTCTGCTTCTTCTGCTTGTGATCCGCCTTTGGTTGCTGCCTCCTTCTGGCCTTTGGAAAAGAAGGGAGTTCCGTTGCATCCCTGACTCCTTTTTTGCAAATGTCATTCCTCTGCAACACAGGGTTTTGAACAAGAACAGCATGGTCATCTTCATGTGTACCCCTGGAAGGACCAGGAGTCTGTGCCTTTCCTAGTTCCTTGAGTGCTCCATTGTCTAATTCTACTGTAACTCGACTATGATTGACCCAAACCTGTAGAAGTCCACTTCTTAGGTTTAGATTGACTGCTCGGTCATAGATCCAATCCTGACCCAAGACGAGAGGTTCAGTGAGATCCTCATCTTGACACACTAGTACTTTAACGGTCATTGCCTCATCGTGAATGTAGAGGGGAAGTTCCATCTCGCCCATGCAAGGGGTTTCCACGCCTCCCAATCCTATGAGATATGCCTCCACAGGATGGACAGTTAACTGTAACTCTTGACAGTAAGACAACTTAACAACGCTAGTGGCGGCACCTGAGTCAATCAAGGCTCTTACGGTCCTTGTACTCTTTCCTTGTCCTATGTCTATGGTTATGAAAGGACGTCTATCAATTATTCTATTCGAGCTTGTTCCTGCAACTTCACACATGGCTATGGGAAATCCTTGGTCTGCATAGTCGTTCGCTCCATGCTGATCTCTACCTTGCCTTCGTAATTTCATCCTTCTGATGCGTTCTAAAGCCTCTGCTTGAGCCTCTTCTCGAATGCGCTTTTCTTCCTCTTTGCGTTTCTTAGCAGTGTTGAGTCGGCTGAGCATTTCCTCCGTGAGGGGTTCCTGATACAACTTGACTCTGCACCCGCTAATATAGTTAGGGAGAACATCACCCTCTAATGTGGCCAGTTGTACTGCTCCACTTGTGGAGATCCTATTGATGATCATAGGTCCGTAGCCTCTCTTTTCTAGCTTCCTGGCGTGTTGTTTTAGTGTATAGACTAAAACTAGATCTCCTGCTTTCAAGCCTTTATCCTTCACGTGGGCATCAAAGTATGCCTTCTGTCTCTTCTTGGCTGCATATATCCCTGCAGCGGCTCTCAGTCTTGTTTCGCCTAATCGTTCAAGGTCAAAGATCCTAGAGGAGAGCTCATGACCTGTCCATTCGTGCTCTTGTGCTACCCTCAATGTAGGGATCAGGAAGTCCAAGGGTAGCACAGCATTTTGGTCCAAGAGCTCAAAAAATTGGATTTCGTATGAAAAAGTTAGGACTGTTCAGGGTTTAGGGAGTTAAATCAGGGTTCAATACAAGCTAACAGTCGAACAGGAATACTCGAGTAGCTCGTGGCATGGCCTAACAATGCGATACTACACCCTAGAGTTTTTCCCACACTTAGTCACAATTTAGACCAATCACTTTGCCTTGAAAATTTGACCTAATTTGCCCTTCTAACGCGTTCGCAAAGTCTGTCGGTCGCGATTGACAGGTCAGTCGCGATCGACGTGTCGATCGCGATTGACAGGTCCGTCGTGGCTGTCAGTCGCGATTGACTGGTCAGTCGCGATTGATAGGGGTTACGAAAAGTCAATCAGTCGTGGTCAAAGCGTCGTTGACTCTGTCGGTCGCGATTGATGAGTCGATCACGATTGACAGGTCGGTCGCGAGGGTCTGTCGATCGTGGTCAAACCGTCGTTGACCGTGTCGATCGCGATTGATAAGTCGATCGCGATTGATGACTCGATCGCGATGGTCTGTCGATCGTGGTCAAACCGTCGTTGACCGTGTCGGTCGCGATTGATAAGTCGATCGCGATTGATGACTCGATCGCGATTGACACGTGTCACGCGTATAGTCAGTCGGTCCTGGTCAATCGGTCGTTGACTCTGTCGGTCGCGATTGACAGAGCCGTCGTGGGCTGTCGGTCGCGATTGACATGTCGATCGCGATTGACAGATCTGTCCGTCGTGGTTTGTCGATCGCGATTGACAGCGCGATCGCGATTGACAGAAATCTGTGGAATTTCAAAAAACTAAACACATTTTTGGGAAGCCCTTGGCCTGTAGGTCATGGATATGCACTTTGTTTAGCAATTAGAGCAATTTTTCTGTCGGTCGCGATTGACAGAGCTCGGCGACACACAGACAGTTACTCAGATTTCCGTACCTGCGCAGGGTGCTGGGGATGATGATGCGGCCTGTACCTGCAGAAAGCTCACAAAACATGCAAAAAACAGCACATGCAAATTCGCTCTCTCGCTCTCTCTCACAAGTGAAATGAGGGAAATGAGGTGGAGATGGGGATATAGTCAAAAAACTGAAATTTTCGCGATGATGGAGATGGACGTGGGAGATGGTGATGATGATGATGGTGGTGAAGATGGTGAAGAAAGTAAAAGAAAATCGATGAGAGTGAAGAAAATACCTACAACTCCAACGCGTCAACTCTACGTCTTACCATCACACGCTCGTCCTCAAAGCTCGATCCCCGGCAACGGCGCCAAAATTTGGTGTAGCTCAGTGATGAGTAGCACCTCCTTTAATGTCAATCCGGGAAGACGTGAGGATGGTATGAAGACCTCGAGCAAGTGGCGGCACAAGTGCGTGAGTGAGAAGCACACAAGCATGCACACACATACACACACACTCGCACACAAGGCAAGACAAAGAGTGAGAATCAATGGAGCTTTGTAGATTACTTTCAAAATGCTCTTACAAGTTCGTTTCAATTACAATCTAACCTCAAAAATGAGCTCTCTAGCTCCTTTTATAGTTTTTGACTAGCTTTTGGCCCTGTCCAGACCTAGTGTCCGGCCTAGTTAAAAATTAGGTTCCAGGGCTTATTTGGGGGCTCAAACGAGATCTAAAAATTATGAAAATTGGTACGCAACTACTTCTAAGGCTCCTCAAGCTCAAGGACTCCTTGGCTTGCACAAAATGGAGCTACAAAAATGTGAAATGAGATTTACAATGATTATTAGTGATAAAAATCACTGTTGTTGTAGGGATTTCTTCTAGTGATCTGCCATACATATCTTCAAGCTCCCTACTTGCTCTTCTTCCCTGCATGTCCATCTCTCTGGTTTGCATTAATGTCTTGAAAAAATATTGACCTACTTGCCAGATCTTCTTTGACTGCCCTGTTTGCTCGTGTTGTCCCTTCGCTCTGACTCCCTTCTTTGACTTTCACGTCTTGTAGTTCCTAATGTACCAAGGCTACTGCCAACAGGTAGGTTGTGTCGTAGTGTCAGATTCCGACCTGGGTATCCTAATGGTAAAGGGAGGTACAGTGCCCTCTCTTAGTGGTGATGCCTCAGGAGTAGTCAGGACTTCCCTTGTCTGGACACAAGGGATCGCGCCCCTCATGCGCTTGGACTGATGTGTGGACGTCTTGAGCCTTTTAAACATTTGTAATTGTGCCCAAGTTAAGGCACGCTCAATGGGGACATCATATGCCAAGCATCGGTAAATGATGCGTGTGATTGCACAGCATCCATTCACCACTAATTTCCTAGAAGCCCGTTTGTTTGCTTCATACAGCTGATCTATAGTCCACACTGGTAGCTTAATAGGTAACGCATCTGCTTCCGCCAAGTAGAGAGCAAACCAGATCTTCTTGTGTGGTTGCGTGAATCGGTCTTGGCCGGGGAAGGCGAAATGTTGCATGCACATGCGGAGAGGGATGGACACATTTGGGGTGAGTGCTGCCATGTCTTTCAGCTTCACTAGTTTCCTGTCCTTCATGTTGGTGGGAACGAGAGCATCCTTTTCTGAGGGTACATGCGTGCCATGCATATTTAAAGCATCACTCACCAGCTCCGCAGTAAGTTCAAACCTCTTCAACTCGTTGTTGCCCAGCAATGAGGGGAGAACAAATGATCCGGGTTGGTCCTTATCTTCATGAGCTTGTAATGTGGAGACCAGATAGTAACATCGGAGGAGGTCGGGTTTAGGTAGTGGGGCTTCAAAATATTCCGCTAACCCTGCTCGTTGCCATATGGTCTGGAGATCTTCGGTGTTCTGTAAAGTCTCGAACTCCTTGGAGAAAAATTGGAATCGCACCCATGATCTGTCATACTCGCATTTAGACTCCCAGATATACTTGGCCTCTCCTAATGGACCGGGCATGCCATTGAACCAATGAGAATTGGCATGGACTCTTTCCGTGATTCCTGTAGGTGGATCTGGCACCGGGAGTTGCTGAAGGTGTTGCATCTCCACTGGTCGTTCAGTCGGGGGCACGTCCACAGGTAGGCTATCCACATCAATTCCTGCAGTAAGTATCCCTACTTGTGAGCCCGAACCTGTCGCTTCTGCCATTTTTCTTCTTGCCTTCTGATTCTGTGAGAATATAGAATCATGTGTTAACATCGTAATGGACAGAATAAATCCGTTGTTGTCCCCGTTACAACATTAACATGAGGTAGATGGTGAGTTAGTGGTTAGTAAGTGCACAAAGACAGTGAGTGTAGTTAATGTTTGTGTATTCCTAGGAGACTAATGCCGTTAGTAAGTGGGGTGAATTTACAAATAGGGGTCGGGGGGCTTATTACAGGTCTTAAACTGCCAAATGCAGTGTATGGGTTTTGCTTTCGGTTTCGTAGAGACTCTAGAGAGTTGTGTAGGTGTCGCTGTTTGGGAATGGGGCCTTTTAGGGACCCACTTATAAGTGATTATATGCATGCTCATGGGTCTTGGTGTGTTCCTAAGTGTTGAGAGCGAGTGAATACTGGTTGTACTCGTAGTTGGGTTATGCTGCATAGGTTGTGGCCTTGGCGTAGCTACTTGTGCTCTCAAGCAAGCCTTAGGCACCCAAATTTGTCTTGATTGTGGGCTTGCCTTCATCGACTTCTTGGGCACCCAAATAGATTTTACTTTAGCAGAAGAATTTCTGAAAGACTTCTTATTAGCGTCGTGTTGTTGGTTACTAATAAGAGGCTTTGCCCGTGTAGTTGACGGTGGTGCACCCAGTCGTTCGCCTTTCCGCACCCACACCTGGTTTATTTTCTGGGACATTCTGCTGCGTAGGTATTTTTGATCTGGGACATAGGTAGTACTCTGCTTCTTCTGCTTGTGATCCGCCTTTGGTTGCTGCCTCCTTCTGGCCTTTGGAAAAGAAGGGAGTTCCGTTGCATCCCTGACTCCTTTTTTGCAAATGTCATTCCTCTGCAACACAGGGTTTTGAACAAGAACAGCATGGTCATCTTCATGTGTACCCCTGGAAGGACCAGGAGTCTGTGCCTTTCCTAGTTCCTTGAGTGCTCCATTGTCTAATTCTACTGTAACTCGACTATGATTGACCCAAACCTGTAGAAGTCCACTTCTTAGGTTTAGATTGACTGCTCGGTCATAGATCCAATCCTGACCCAAGACGAGAGGTTCAGTGAGATCCTCATCTTGACACACTAGTACTTTAACGGTCATTGCCTCATCGTGAATGTAGAGGGGAAGTTCCATCTCGCCCATGCAAGGGGTTTCCACGCCTCCCAATCCTATGAGATATGCCTCCACAGGATGGACAGTTAACTGTAACTCTTGACAGTAAGACAACTTAACAACGCTAGTGGCGGCACCTGAGTCAATCAAGGCTCTTACGGTCCTTGTACTCTTTCCTTGTCCTATGTCTATGGTTATGAAAGGACGTCTATCAATTATTCTATTCGAGCTTGTTCCTGCAACTTCACACATGGCTATGGGAAATCCTTGGTCTGCATAGTCGTTCGCTCCATGCTGATCTCTACCTTGCCTTCGTAATTTCATCCTTCTGATGCGTTCTAAAGCCTCTGCTTGAGCCTCTTCTCGAATGCGCTTTTCTTCCTCTTTGCGTTTCTTAGCAGTGTTGAGTCGGCTGAGCATTTCCTCCGTGAGGGGTTCCTGATACAACTTGACTCTGCACCCGCTAATATAGTTAGGGAGAACATCACCCTCTAATGTGGCCAGTTGTACTGCTCCACTTGTGGAGATCCTATTGATGATCATAGGTCCGTAGCCTCTCTTTTCTAGCTTCCTGGCGTGTTGTTTTAGTGTATAGACTAAAACTAGATCTCCTGCTTTCAAGCCTTTATCCTTCACGTGGGCATCAAAGTATGCCTTCTGTCTCTTCTTGGCTGCATATATCCCTGCAGCGGCTCTCAGTCTTGTTTCGCCTAATCGTTCAAGGTCAAAGATCCTAGAGGAGAGCTCATGACTTGTCCATTCGTGCTCTTGTGCTACCCTCAATGTAGGGATCAGGAAGTCCAAGGGTAGCACAGCATTTTGGCCAAATACCATCTGAAAGGGAGTGGCTTGGAGTACCGTTTTGTAGGCCACTCGGTATGCCCAAACAGCATGGTGTAGCTGTTTGTCCCAATCAGAGCGTTTAGTGTTCACTAATTTCGTCAGTACATTGCATAAAATCTTATTAGTGCTCTCAGCTTGTCCATTAGCTTGAGGGTGATAAGGGGCAGACTTCTTGTGTATTACCAAGAATTCTTGGAGTAGATTTTCAATTACTTCATTCAAGAAATGAGTGCCTCTATCACTTACAAGCTCTATAGGTAGTCCATATCTCGTGAATACATTCTCAAACAAAAATTTGGCAGTTGTTTGAGCATCGTTCTTGGTTGTAGCTTTTACCTCTACCCACTTGGTGAGATAATCTGTTGCTACAATGATGTATTCCGCATGAGAACCTTTAGCTGGGGGATTAATAGGACCTACGAAGTCTATTCCCCACTTAGAGAATGCACGTCCACCCATCATAGGTTTCAGTGGCATCTCATCTTTGCGTATAGGATACTGAGTCCTTTGACAGACATCACACCGTTTCACATAGGTATGTGCATCCATGTGAAGTGTAGGCCACCAGAAGCCCGCAAACAATATTGCCTTGATCACCCGATCTGGTCCAAAGTGTCCTCCTGCTACACCTTGGTGAGCAGTTTCCAAGATCTTCAGATATTCACTTTCGTGGACACATAGTCTCAGGTAATCATCTTTACCACGCTTATATAGATTATCACCAATGAGTGAGTAATCCAAGGCTTCTTGTTCTAAACTCCTTTTCCTAGCCATAGTCATGTCTGGAGGGAATGTGTTTGTCCTCAGGAATGATACTAGTGGTTCGCTCCAATCTGGCGCAATGGATACTTGATAGAGAGTGGCGTGTTCCACAGGTGGTTTAGTGCAACAGATTGGGCATTCCTTGCACAACTTTTGGACATCCGCTTCCATAGTTGGCCAATGCACTCCGAATCTCTTTAGAGTCTGTAAAGTTCGTTGCTTTGAATGGTGTTGCTCTAACGCACCTACATGTGCTAATTGCAACCATTTAGCGTACTCATCCTCTTCTACGCAACAAGCCAAGATCCCTTGATCTGTGTGCTTGTACATGCTTCCTGCCATGATGTGGTATTTTTGGGCTTTTACAACCTCTCTATTCCGTGTGTTTACCACTGGATGGTTAGGCCCGTATGTCAATACTGGTACCAATTGCTTGGCCCACTGCGGCACCACTTCCAAATTAAACAAGTAAGCATCAGGAAGGTCATCTGACACTCCTTGTGGGGCTTCTCCCGATGTGAGCCTAGAGAGGTGATCTGCTCTCAAATGGGTCCTACCTTTCCTTACCACAACTTCAAAATCATATTCCATTAGCAAGAGAAACCATCTCACTAATCTTCCTGTATTGCATGGCTTGTTTACAAGATATAACAATGCCTGATGATCAGTAAAAAATTTAAACTTATTTGCAAGCAAATAGTGTCTAAATTTCTTGACTGCATATACCATGCCTAATCCTTCGCGCTCTGTAGTGGTGTAATTCCGTTCAGCCGCATTCAATTGTCTACTGGCATAGGCAATTGGAAGATCCATATTACCTTCACCAGTAGGTTGTGCAAGCACACATCCAATGGCATAATTGGATGCATCCACGTGAACATGGAATGGCTTATTCCAATCTAGTGTGGTCAAGATTGGTGCTGAACACAATCTTCGTTTAAGCTCCTGAAAGGAATTCTCACATTCATCTGTCCACTCAAAGTTTGTCAGAAGTCCGTACATGGGCTTTGCAATGACAGCATACATGTGTATAAATCGTCGATAATAACCACAATGCCCCATGAAAGCTTGTACTTCCTTGACATTCTTTGGTCTAGGTAGCTCTGCTATGGCTCTCACCTTTTCTTCGTCGGTAGATATGCCGTTCTTTGACACTATGTGTCCTAGGATCTTGCCTTGCCTGACCATAAAAACGCACTTTTCTGGGTTCAGGCAGACTTGGTATTCTCTACATTTGTCAAAGATTTGTCTGAGTTCAGGGATATGGGTTTGTCTAACATTGGAATGAGCACAGAGATCATCAACGTAGACTTCTAGACTCTTCCTCAGGAACTCCTTAAACACATGGCACATCAGCCTCTGGAAGGTAGCTGGTGCATTGGTAAGCCCAAATGGCATTACTCTAAAAGCAAAAATGCCCCATTCTGTGGCAAAGGCTGTCTTATGCTGATCCTCTGGAGCTATGGCTACTTGATTGTAACCCGAAAATCCATCAAGGAAGCTGTACACTTCCTTGCCTGCCACTCTTTCTAAGAGATGTTCTGTGATGGGAAGCGGATAGTTATCTCGAATCGTGGCGGCATTAACCTTTTTTAAGTTAATGCACACACGCAGCTTGCCATTCTTCTTGGGCACCACCACGATGGGGGATACCCATTCGGTGTGCTCAATTTCATAGATAAATCCGGCTTCGACCAGTCTATCTATCTCTTCCTTGATCTTAGTAGCGTAATTATCGTTATATGTATAAGGCTTTTGCTTAGAGGGTTTGGCATCTGAGGTCATGGGGATGGTGTGCGAGCATATGTCCGGGTCAACCCCTTTCAAATCCTTGTAACTCCAAGCGAATACATCTCTGTATTCTCTTAGCAAGGCAATCAATTCGTGCTCTTCTTCTTCTGTCAGGTCATGGCCTATATACGTGCATCTCTCCTCTCCTTCTTCTATGGCCACTACAATTTTCTTGGTAGTTTCTTTGTTATCATAGGCCTCTCTTGCTTGTGCCTCTCGTTTAGGCATTCTTATCATGACTCTCCTATCATCTATCTCATACTTCTTAAAATTTTCGGGGACCTCAAACAAAGATTCTTCCTCTTCTGGTGAGGCTTCTCTCTTCTTTCGTTTCTTCCCTTCTTCCTTCGGGCTCACATGTGTTGCTAATCTTACGTCATTTGTAACTTCTCCATGCCTCTGGGGTTGAGATTCTACTTCATAGAAGTATTCTTCATCTGATGCAAATGGTGGGTCCATAATGATTGACTCTAGATCGGAATCACTTGCATCCTCAAATGCATCAGAGCTAGGTTCGCATTCTTCTAGAACTGCCTCTCCCATGATTGGCTCTATGGAGAAGACTGAAATGTCATAGCCATCCTCATCACAGTGAGGCGTCCATTGTTTTTCATTGATGGCTACGTCCATTGTTGCTAAGATTTCTGCCCAACCGTGAGGTTCAAATTCTTTGTCTGGAAAAACTACAGGTGCATAGGCTGGGTCTTGGATTGATCTATGGGTTTCTTTCGCACCTACCTCTCTGGCTTTCTCTCTCTTCTCTTCTTCTACTGCTACCTTGCACATCCATAAGTGAGTGTCTTCATGCATCCATGAGGATCCAGACCCTATGGAATGCACCGATTCTGTATCATCTTTGGCTCTATGGATGGGATTCCACTGGATAGGAGGGACATCTCTATGAGAATAATCCTTGAGATTGACTTTGGTCGTAACACCCAAGTGTTGCAAATACAAGGAGTTGGTTCCCCAATCCTGTACTACTTGCAATTGTCGCATAAATGGTCTTCCCAAAATCATCTCATAGGCATGATTTTTGCTGAAGTCACATATAGCAAAACTATGTTCGAACTCGACACCACAAGTGGTGAGAGTTATCCCTTCTAGCAATCCTAGGGGTCTCTCTATGTGACCATCGGCCATCTGCAATTTCATTCTCGTCGGCCTGAGTGCCGGCTTGCCCCAACGCTTCCATAAGGAGGTTGTGGCAATTGCAACTCCTGCACCTGAGTCCAAAATTGCCTTGGTGGTGTACTCCTGGTAGGTGATGGGCAGATAGGTGTTCCCTTCTTCACCTTCACACATATCTCCTATCTTATCCAAGGGAATTTCTGGCACTGTCCTATGGGATCCTACCTGGGAACGAGATTTTGCTATCTGTGGTACTTGTTTGGCTACATGTTTCCATAATTCAGGTCTAACCTTGAGTAGCTCTTTTAACTTGAGATTACACTGCACGTTAGTGTTCTTCACTACCTCTGTGTTCCTAGGTATGACTGAGTCGTCGTTCCTTACCATGACTGTGGGTGCTCTCATACATGTAGACTTTGCTTCCCATGGACCTGTGAAGTGGGGTAGCTCTTGTATGGAATTAGACTCAAAGTCCAATCTCTCATGAGACTGAGTACTCTCCTGTTCCCCGTAAATGGATGGGATGTCTTGTGGGAATTGGTCGTGTGCATCATCCACAAGTTCAAAGGGAGGAGCGACTTCACTTTCGTTATCCCATTTGTCTTCTTGAATCTCTCGTAGGAAGTCTGGTGCAAACCGATTCATAGAAGAAGAAGTGTCTGGCTCAGTAGAATTAGGCGCATAAGCAACCTGGGAAGGAGGGCTTATTCTTCCGTTGGCTCTCTCCTTGCTCTCATAAATGGCTGGAGCACAAGCTTCTTGGGGATTGCTTATTCTATTACTCTTCCGAGCAGGCTCATACACTCCCTGAGAAGGAATGTAGGCAGACTGTGGAGGTACGCAAGCTTTCGAGGGAGGCTCATGTGCCTTTTGGGGGGGAAAATAAGCTTCTTGAGGAGGCACATGGGCTTCCTGAAGAGGCTGGCTTATGCGTTCTCTTGCCCTTTCCTTTCTTTGAGGGTAGGTTCCTTTTCTGACTGTGCAATTAGCCTCTCTATTCCTTCTAAGGAGGGGAAGTTGTCTGGTTTAGTGGAATTGGCCACATAAACTTCCGATGGGTAATGGTTCATGTCTTGGCTTGCTTTTTCTTTGTCTTGATTTTTTTCTTCCTTGTCAGATCTTGCAATTATCCTTTCTAACTTCTCTAGGAATCCATCCAAGTGTAATTGCGTTTTGGCTGAGCCCGAGTAATTGAAAAGGCGACTGGCTTCAAACATAGTCTGAGCCAGTGCGACCATTTTCGCGCACAGTTTGGTTCTTTCTATCTCTAGGTCAGCTCTAGGATAGCACTTGTCATGATCCGTGACGTTTGGCCCTTCTTGGATTCTGGCCTGATATGCCTTAAGCATCATGTCTATGTCTTCGGGAGTGGGATCAGCTAATACTGATCCTGTTTGGGGTGGTGGGTGGGTTACGTGGGGTGTCTTAGAGGGTGAAGGGATGGAGGGTGATGGGGATGGTAGCGGTGGGAATGTGTGAGAGTGCGGTTGAGATGTGATCTCTATGATTTTAGCCTTGGTTTCTCGTAGACTTTCCTCAAGTTCACTCATCTTCTTTGCCCATTGCCTTTTCATGCGTTCGCGGCTATCTCTCCAAGCTCTTGTTCTCTTTTTATTTTGGCTCTCAGTATCGCTAGCATCTGGGTTCTTTTCCTGGCCTACCCCTTGGTTTTGCGGCAATGCCTGAGCCCTAGTGACAACCTGTACTGGTGCGGTGGAAGTGACACTTCCTGAGGAGTCTACCACTAACCCAACAACGTTGATAGGGGTGATTTTCGGCACGCTATTGGGGTTCTTTGGGCAATCTCGTAAGAGATGCTCTTTTCCGCAGTCTTGGCAAAAGCCTTGGATAGTCACGGACTGAGGTTGTGTGGGCGGAGGTAAGGGACAATCACGAATGAAGTGATCCCCCTAACATCGGTAGCATGGTCCTCTAGGAATTGGTGGTCGTACCTGCCTAGGTTGAGGCCTAGGGCTGGGGTTTGCATACATGACGTTCGTGTAATCTGACTCCCAACTAGGTTCATTTGCCTCTTCGCTATAATAGGACTCACCATGCTCAGGAGACTGCATGTAGTAGGCCTGGGGGCTATCCACATGGGTGGAATCAAAGCTATGATCACTTGGGTCATTTTCACAGATCAAGGGTGTTACTGGGACTAAGGCTCTATTCAGGTTCTCTTCTGCAGCAGTGTACTTTACCGGAATCACATTAGCTGGGTTTGGAGGCTGTTGAGCTAGCACCGGTTGGGGTCTCTGTTGGGCCTGATATTGTGGTTGATAGGTTTGTTGGGGTCTAGCATATTGTGGTGGTGGAGGGTACTGGTTCTGGTATCTGCCTTGTTGGTAGGGCTGAGGGTAGGGTTGCCTAACCGTCTGCTTGTTGTATGGGCAATCTTGTGCGGTGTGGTTGGTGTATCTCCGTTCTATGGTGCAGTACTGGCTACTAGGGTTTACTTGGGGTTGAGCCATAATAGGGCAGACATTCGCCATATGGTCACCACCGCATGTATAGCATCTTTTCACAGGGGCAAACCTTGGGATTTGTTTGCTAGTTACACCTAATTTCTGAGCTACTTTTTCGGCAAGTTCCTCAATTGATGTGGCTTGTGTGGAAGATTGACTAGATGCACTCTCTGAATCTTTGTAAATTTTGGACAGCTCTAGCTCTTCTCCTAGGTTATCTTCAATGTCAATGCACATACGTACACACTCTTCTATAGTCCTAGGGTCTTTCAGATACACATAGGATCTCAATTTCGTACTCAGCAGTCCGTCAAGGAATAAAGCTACTTGTTTAGCAGATGTGGGTAGCTCCGAAATAGGGCACCTTTCAAGATATTGTCTAAATCTTCCTCCTGCAAGTCTCACAGTCTCTTGAGGGGTTTGCTTGAAGCTGTGAATCAGTGAGGAGGTGTTGTGTCTTATGCCACTCTTGGAGAACTCAATAATAAATGCTTCTAGGAGTTGGTCTATGCTCCTGAACTGGCGCTCATCCAATGGCTGAAACCATGTAAGTGATGTGTTCCTAAGGGTTAGACCGAAGGCATTGTACTGCGTGAACAGATCTTCAACTTGTTCAGCTCTCAAGACTTGCTTGAACTCCGCCACATGATCATAGGGATCTCCTGTGCCGTCAAAGTAATTCTTCATGGACTTCACTAGCTGGGTGGGTCTCAAAGTTCTTGTGTGCTCTCTAGGCCTCGGCAGAGGGAATCCATCTAGATTTCTTTGGTTCCTGTGGGCTCTAAGCATCTCAGGTTCTACCCTATTCGTCTCCGTTCTCGTTCTTTCTCTGCCCACTGGATTGGCAAAACTTACTTCTGGTCTATCTCTGCTTCTGTCTCTTTGCGTACCATGAGCTTGGGACGTTCCAGCCCTAGGGTGGCCATAGGATATATTTGATCTTGGTTGGGGGAAAATGAATTCGCCCTTCCAAGTGTAAGCATGCCTATCATTTTCTATCACCACAAAGATCCTCTCCGAAGTGTGGTCTAAGTAGGTCACTCTACCTGGGCTATCTGGATCCTTAAACTCATAGATCATGATTGTTCCTATATCAATTGGGTGATCCGGTTTATACCTCCAAAAGGCTTCGTCCGTTTCTCGATTGAGAAGCAAATCTATGCACTTGTTATCTTGGGGGACCCACTCAGGCGTGATAATCCTAGTGAGAACTGATTTACCTCGAGGGGTTCTAGGTTCCACTCCCATGTTTCCTTGTTCCAAGTCACCTAAGTCCGCTTCTGAAATTACATTTCCAAATTCATCTGTCCTATCTGGATGACTGGTGACTACGTATATGGTTCCTTCCTTGTCCAGGTATGCACCGTTTTCAAACTTGATAGCTGGGTGCTCTAGTCCTATGGATTGGTCAGGGTTTTTAATCTGGACCACAGATCTTCCTAGGCCGTCCTCATAGATGCTTGCACCTAATCGGTTGGTCCTAAGGTATTCCAACTGTGTTTTGTAAGGGCCTTCTACCCTGTACAAGTAGGGCACACCTGAACTTCCCGTGGTCTGTCCATACCTTGAGACATCCCTGATTCACTGGTATCAGAGCTAGGGTAATGAGAGTGGTGACTCAACTGTTGAGCCCAAGACCTTGCAGTGTGATTGACACTAGCCTCAGAAGACCTAAGGCTTTGTCTCTCTCTTACTAGGTATCGTCCTGATCTAAGGTTCATATGCCTATCTAAGTAGCCCAATTCTTTGCCCAGAATACAACCTCGTTGCCGATCAATTGGTACCAGTCACTTGATTCTTTTTAGTTATTCCTCGTGTTTAAAGTCTTGTCTGCTATTACGTCGTCAGGAATACTTGAATGTTCTTCGTACTTTCAGGTTGAGCGTTCCACGTTAGGTTCTTTCCTTTATGTTGTCGACAGTGCGGAGATTAAGTTTTTAGCTTGAACTTGAGTTTTTAGGTAGTCTTCAACTTGATAGTGGCCTATCGTCGCCCTGACTTACTCCTACTTCTAATCGTTCTTAGCCTAAGCTAGGAATTGACGAAGAGGAGTTGAGAATATTCCGACCTTTCTTGCCGAACCTTGCTCTTTAGTGCTCGAGAAGTTGATTCTCAAGCGTGCGCAACACCCTTGCTTGGATACTTTCAATTGCTTCTCAATAGGCCTGCATAAATCCAAAGATTAGCTCCAAGTAGACCTTTCAATTGACAGACAAATTATTTCAGACACTTTTTTTTAATAACCCTTGTTCCCCCTATTGTATTGCTAGAAATTTCCTCTAGAGCTCCCTTGGTGTTCCTACCCCTCTGTGTGTCAACTTCCAAATATCCTATCTGAAGATCAACGCGATATTCTTATAAAAAACAGTTGAGGGCGTGTAGTATATGTCACGAGCTTTCTGACAAGCCCTAGAGCTCAGAAAATGGATTTCGTACGCAAAAGTTATGACCGTTCAGGGTTTAGGGGGTTACTAGACAGACAGAACCTTTCGGGGGTTTTAATGCATTTTCTAGGGCCTTCGTAAGTATATGAGTACATGAAGGTGCAAATATGCCCAAAATTTAGCCTAAATTTCCAAAAATTCACTCCTTAATTTTTTTGCCGAAAATGTCTGTCTATCGCGATAGACGGTGTCTGTCGCGATAGACACAATCTATCGTGGGGGCTGTCTGTCGCGATAGACGGTGTCTGTTGCGATAGACAGTGTTTATCGTGGATTTCTGTCTGTCACGATAGACGGTGTCTGTCGCGATAGACGGTATCTGTCGCGGATTTCTGTCTGTCGCGATAGACGGTGTCTGTCGCGATAGACGGTATCTGTCCCGGATTTCTGTCTGTCGCGATAGACGGTGTCTGTCGCGATAGACGCTATCTATCGTGAAATTCTGTCTATCGCGATAGACGGTGTCTGTCGCGATTTCTGTCTGTCGCGATAGACGGTGTCTGTCGCGATAGACGGTATCTGTCGCGGGTTTCTGTCTGTCGCGATAGACGGTGTCTGTCGCGATAGACGCTATCTATCGTGAAATTCTGTCTGTCGCGATAGACGGTGTCTGTCGCGATTTCTGTCTGTCGCGATAGACGGTGTCTGTCGCGATAGACGCTATCTGTCGTGAAATTCTGTCTGTCGCGATAGACGGTGTCTGTCGCGATAGACGCTGTCTGTCGCGATAGACTGAAAAAACGCAAATTTTTGGAAAACTTCTAGTGATCTAGAGTGCCCTCAAGGTGTAGGTTACAGTACTAATCATGCATTCACAAAATTTTAAGATTTTCTGTCTGTCGCGATAGACAGAGATTGTCGTCCCGGGACCTGTGCAGAGCCTGTCGTACCTGCGCACACTGCTGGGGATGATGATACAGCAAAAACCTGCAAAATAGCTCAGAAAACATGCAAAAACAGCACATGCAAGTTCGCTCTCTCGCTCTCTCTCACAAGTGAAATGAGGGAAATGAGGTGGAGATGGGAATATAGTCCAAAAACTGAAATTTTCGCGATGATGGAGATGGAGGTGGGAGATGGTGATGATGATAATGGTGATGAGGATGGTGAAGAAAGTAAAAGAAATTCGATGAGAGTGAAGAAAATACCTACCACTCCAACGCGTCAACTCTACGTCTTACCATCACACGCTCGTCCTCAAAGCTCGATCCCCGGCAACGGCGCCAAAATTTGGTGTAGCTCAGTGATGAGTAGCACCTCCTTTAATGTCAATCCGGGAAGACGTGAGGATGGTATGAAGACCTCGAGCAAGTGGCGGCACAAGTGCGTGGGTGAGAAGCACACAAGCATGCACACACATACACACACACGCGCACACACGGCAAGACCAAGAGAGAGAATCAATGGAGTTCTTTAGATTACTTTCAAAAGCTCTTACAAGTTTGTTTCAATTACAATCTAACCTCAAAAATGAGCTCTCTAGCTCTTTTTATAGTTTTTGACTAGTTTTGGCCCTGTCTAGACCTAGTGTCCGGCCTAGTTAAAAATTAGGTTCCAGGACTTATTTGAGGGCTCAAACGAAGTCTAAAAATTATGAAAATTGGTACGATGGTACTTCTAATACTCCTCAAGCTCGAGGACTCCTCGGCTTGCACAAAATGGAGTCTATTCTACCAAAAACGGGATTTATAATGTTTGTGTAGTGATTAAAATCACTTGAGTTGTACATAATCCATGGGAAAAAATGATCTGGCCTTGTTGCCGTATTGTGCATGACTCCTTTGTTGCTTTGTGTGCCAACAATGGTCAACATGGCCAGTGGTAGTCATAAACTACAATCTTCCGCCATATCTTAGCATTAAAAAGGAACATTTAATGCTTTCACTTTTAATCCCAGGCAAAAGACAAGTTAAAGATATGAATGTATATCTTGCTCCTCTCATTGACGATCTTCAAGAGTTATGGAGAGGTATTAATGTCATTGACATATCAAAAAGCATCAATGAAAGACATATTACGATTCGTGGTATTGTGGCTTGGACTATTCACGATTTTCCTGGATATGGCATTTGTTCAGGTATTGATGTAATTTTTTTATTCAATATGCATGTAAATAAATATGATTTAATCTAATTATATTTTTATCCTTTTCCATGATGCAGGAATATCTACTAAGGGTTATAAAGCTTGTCCATATTGTGGTGATTGGTTGAGATCAATCTATAGTAAGAATCTCAACAAAAATATTTATCTTCGACATCGACGATTCTTGCCTGATGATCATCCATTAAGATCTAAAAGAGAAGCGATACATTTTAATGGAAAGCTTGAAACAGGCCAGTATCCAAAACCTATGACGCCTATGGATTGGTATAAAAAATGGACAGATGGACCTTTGATAGATCCAGAAGCAGAAATCTTCAGTGATGATTCAGATAATGAGTATGTGAACAAAGGTAAAGGGAAATTGGCACTCGCAGAGAACATATCAATATGGTATTCTTTGGAGTATTGGAAAGAGTTAAAAGTATGTCATCTTCTTGATCCTATGCATATATTCAAAAATATTGGTTATTCACTATGGCAGCATCTTCTTGGACTAAAAGATACCACAACATCAAGGAATGATTTGAAAGATCAAAAATCCAAACCAAAGTTATGGCCAGTTTTTGATAGACATCGACAAGAAACGACATGCATCTGCTCCTTGGGTACTTACGACAAAAGAGATACAGACTATCAACAATAGAATTCAATTGATCAAGACTCCTACAGGATATGGAGCATCGTTTCAAAACATGTTTACTATGGATGATAAGAGCTTATCTGGATTAAAGACCCATGACTGGCATAACTTTTTGAAACATATTTTACCTTTGGTTATCGATGGATGTACAACGAAAGGAGTACGAGATGTGATCTATCGTCTTGGATCACTTATAAGGTAATTATGATACTTTTATATTTAATATGTATGAATATTGGATATCTTTTATTTTTTAATTAACTTCTTTACAATTGTTTTTATGATTTGTATAGGTGGATTACATCCAAAGAGATCGATAAAAATTTGATCCCACAAAAAAAACGTGAATGCAAAGAGCTACTATGTTTGATGGAAAAAGAACTTCCTACTTCATTTTTTGATATTCAAGTTCATTTACTAGTCCATCTTGTAGATGAGATAGAGATTGCCGGTGTTGTCAACACTCGATGGATGTTTTGGGTCGAGCGATTTATGGGAATACTAAAAGGTTATGTGCGACAAAGAGCAAAACCAGAAGGATCCATGGCAAAGGGTTGGATGCTTGAAGAGTGCATGTATTACGTTAGTGAGTACCTTGAAAGAGTTCATGAAGAAGCTCCACGTGCATGGACCAACGAGTCTTCTTCAAGAATAACAGATGAGGTATTATCAGGTAAGGGGGTTCCATTCTTATTTACATTTCAAGAAAAAAATGATGTTTCTACTTTTGTAGCATATAATAGCGAATGCATGCAAGCATTCATTAGCGAGTACGAGGAACTTCAAAGTCTCCAAAGTAAAAGGCGAAAAAACAAAAGATCTAGACGTAATCTCGATAATAATGAGATTACAAATATACCTTCTTTCACGGATTGGCTATATAGTCGTTTGCAACGCGCCAACGCAAATAATGAAGAAATATCAGATGAGCAAAGAGAGTTAATGATAGGTTGTGAACAAAAGGTAATTTTATTAAAATATATATTTTATTTTTTTCATATATGTATGTTAGTTTCTATTTACTAATTCAATTTATTTTGCAGGCTCGAATGTTCACTAATATGTGGGCTTTTGGACAGCATATTAGAATCAAATCCATTGATTCTTTACGTAAAACAGAGGATTCTAGTATTGTTGCTTGTTTCAAGCAACTATCATGTGCTAGCTCAAAAGACACGAACCTTATAGATAGCGAACTTGGTTACGTAGGAACTATTGTTGGTATCTACGAAATTTCATTTCGTACATTCAAACAGGTAGAAAAAAGTTTATATATTCTTTTTAGAGTTAGTTATTTTTTTAAGCACCTAATAATGGGACGTTTTAGTTGTTATATATTGTGATAGGTCATTTTGAAGGTTGACTGGTATCGAGCGGAGTATAAAGGTAGTAATTCTACAATAAGAAAGGAATTATCTGGGTTTTGGGCAATTGATTCTTCCAAGGTAATGCGATCTACTAAAGAACCATATATTCTTCCTAGGCATATTGAACAAGCATTTTTTTATAAAAACCCAGATGCTCATCCTTGGTGGCAAGTCATTCATGTGCAACCTAGAGGTAGGTCATTGTTTGAACAGTTTATTGTTAGAGAGATTGAAGAAAGTCCTCTTGATGATTCAGCATCAGATACTGATACATCAACGTCTGGAATAGAAATTAGACTCATTATACGTGATAATGATACTAATCTTTTTGATGAAGAGGATAATTCTCTACATGTTGATTCTACTGATGAGGAAGAGGAATTACCAGAAATAGATATTAATCCACCAATAGATGATGTGATTCATGAGAAAATAGATTTAACAATAGAAGAAATAAATGAAATCAATAAGGATAATGAAGATGAGACTATATTGATGTCTTACCAAAATGATGGCAATAATGAAAACATATGAGCAGATTAGATAGTAACTTGAAGCTTCTGAATGGATATCAGATAATAGGTTTTTTTTATTAACTTGAATAACGATGAATCCTACTAGAGAGATGAAATCATGTTCTTCTAAGTTAGAACATGAAGCTCGGGGGTATGCCTAATTACTTTATATATAGCTTTATCTTCGAGGAGTAAATTTTTATCATGTATGTATGCATATGTGTGTGTATTCATGTGTATTATATGTATACATATATTAGTATGCATATATATGTATTTCATGTATATGTATGTGTTTGCATGTGTGTGATATATGTATACATGTATTCATGTATGTAATATATGCAAGTGTTTATAATTGTGTACATGTATATATGTATATGTGTCTATGTGTAAATATGTACATGTAAATATGTACATGTAAATATGTATGCATGTATATATATGTTTATGTGTGCATGTAGGCATGTACATGTATGTGTAAATATGTACATGTAAATATGTTAGTATGTATATATATATTTATGTGTGCATTTTGGCATGTATGTGTGAAGCATAATATATCTACTCCATTTTATATTTATGTATCCTATCTACATGATGTGTATATATCTTTACATATATTATGAATCATGATCCTCGTTGATTCGATTAGCTATATATAGAGGCATAAGGTTGGGAGGAGAGACATCTCTCTAGTAGGACGTCGGAGGTGTACATATACTTCAAACATATGGCTAAAAGGTTGAATTAGAGTTTTTAAATTAGGGATTTCAAAACCCTAATATCGAGATTAGTGCTCTCTGTCTCTCTCATAGTGGTTAGCAACGGGATGGCAGCGTCGTAGGCAACGGGTTGCTAACGCGTTAGCAACGGGTTCAAGTTGCGAACCCCAAGTTGCGATAAAGTTGCGTACAAATCAATTTTTATTTTAGATTTTTTTATATGTATATGTGTGTGTATATATATATATATATATATATATATATATATATATATATATATATATATATATATATATATATATATACATAGATACATACATACATATATACACACACACATACATACATACATGGATTATATTATATTACACACATAGCAGTAAATATATACTACATACATACGTGTAATGTAATACACACATTTTTATCTATATATACACATAGTATATACATATTACATTTATACACAACACATAGATGTATACATACATGATACACATGCATACATACATACTACAAAAATAGAAACATGTATATTAGATACATATATAAGTTAATATACATGCCTTTCAGTAAACATAGAGTAATAGATTTTAGGAATGACATCATACATACATAGATGCATATATAGATACATACATACGTACATACATACATAGCTCTCTCTCTCTCTCTCTCTCTCTCTCTCTCTCTCTCTCTCTCTCTCTCTCTCTCTCTCTCTCTCTCTCTCTCTCTCTCTCTCTCTCTATCTCTCTCTCTCTCTCTCTCTCATATACATACATACCGTGCATTGTCACGACGATGAGCCATAAGTGTCCGCATCTCTTTTAAACACCACTTAAGGGACCATCCTCTCCCAAACTCTGTCTCAAGTGAACTAAGCACATACTTTTTATCCCTCTCATCATGCTCACTACAAAAATAAAAAACATAATGTAAATAAAACATAAGATATACATTTCAATTTATATGTAAAACTTTTACTTACTTCCATGGTAAGTGGATAAAGCGCAGGTAAGAGTCGCATAGTGCCCGCATTCTTCTCTTGAACTCCAATCCATTCCCTATGTACACAATGTTCCCCTCCGGCTCTATGTCGCACTCTAGTCCTAAGGTGCCTATGCATGTCCTCATAGGCAACTCTGCTCTGCTATCACGTGCTGGAGGTGGTATAGGTGTCCTAAAAATAGATAGATAGAAATAAATAAACATATGTGCTATAATATCATTAAAAAAAATTATGAAAAAAAACATACCTATGAGCAGATAGCTCTCTTCCTGCATGTGGATCCGCAGAAGAGCCCTCGTCTGATCGCGTAAGCATCTGGATCGTATAATCCAGCTCCTCATCGGACATGTCTGCGTAGTCCCGCATTATGGCCCCTAGAGTATCAGACGGAACTCTTGCTCTCATAAGACTTTTTATGAGAGTGAGTTTCGCCTTTCTCTCTTTACTGGGATCCATAATACCTAACATATAAAACAAAATGGTTAGAAATCAATATATATATACGTGTATGTGTGTGTATGCATGTGTATGTGTGTGCATGCATGTGTATGTGTGTGTATGCATCTGTGTGTATGTGTGTAGGTATATGTGTGTGTTGTCTATGTGTATGTGTGTGTGTCTATGAGTGTGTATGTGTTTATGTATATGTATGTATCTACGTGTGTGTATGTATCTATGTGTGTATGTGTATGCATGTATGTATGCATGTGTGTGTATGCATCATTATGTGTGTCTATGTATGCATTTGTACGTGTGTATGCATCATTGCATGTGCATGTGTCTATGTGTGTATGTGTGTGTATATGTGTGTGTGTCTATGTGTATGTGTGTGTGTTTATGAGTGTGTATGTGTTTATGTGTATGTATGTATCTATGTGTGTCTATGTGTCTAAGTGTGTATGTGTATGCATGTATGTATGCATATGTATGTGTATGCATATGTATGTGTATGCATATGTATGTGTGTGTATGCATTATTATGTGTGTCTATGTATGCATGTGTATGTGTGTATGCATCATTACGTGTGTATGTATCTATGTGTGTATGTGTGTATGTGTGTGTGTATATGTGTTTGTATGTGTGTATGCATGTGTGTGTGTATGCATGTGTATGTGTATATGTGTATATGTGTATATGTGTGTGTATATGTGTGTATGCATGTGTGTGTGTATATGTGTGTATATGTTTGTATGCATGTGTGTGTATGCATATGTATGTGTGTGTATGCATTATTATGTGTGTCTATGTATGCATGTGTATGTGTGTATGCATCATTACGTGTGCATGTGTCTATGTGTGTATGTGTGTGTATATGTGTGTGTGTCTATGTGTATGTGTGTGTGTCTATGAGTGTGTATGTATTTATGTGTATGTATGTATCTATGTGTGTGTATGTGTATGCATGTATGTATGCATATGTGTGTGTATGCATATGTATGTGTGTGTATGCATAATTATGTGTGTATGTGTCTATGTGTGTATGTGTGTGTGTATACATTATGACAGTGTATGTAAGCATGTGCATTATGTATGCATATAAGTATGTATGTATGCATATGCATTATGTATGCATATGCATATGCATTATGTATGCATATGCATATGCATTATGTATGCATATGCATATGCATTATGTATGCATATGCATATGCATTATGTATGCATATGCATTATGTATGCATATGCATATGCATGTGTATGCATATGCATGTGTATGCATATGCATGTAAGTATGTATGTATGCATATGTGTGTGTATGCATATGCATGTAAGTATGTATGTATGCATATGCATATGCAATATGTATGCATGTATGTATATGTGTGTGAATGTGTGTGAATGTGTGTGTAAATGTGTGTGTGAATGTGTGTGTACATGTGTCTGTATGTGTGTATGCATGTGTATGTGTGTGTATGCATCATTATGTGTGTATGTGTGTGTACATGTGTCTGTATGTGTGTATGCATGTGTATGTGTTTGTATGCATCATTATGTGTGTATGTGTGTGTATGTGTGTGTATGTGTGTGTGTCTATGTGTATGTGTGTGTATCTATGAGTATGTATGTGTTCATGTGTGTGTATGTGTCTATGCGTGTATGTATCTGTGTGTGTGTATGTATCTATGCATGTGCATTATGTATGCATGTAAGTATGTATGTACATTATATGCATATGCATATGCATTATGTATGCAAATGTATGCATGTATGTGTTTATGTGTGTATGTCTCTCTATGTGTGTATGTCTCTCTATGTGTGTGTATGCATATATGTGTGTGTATGTGTGTGTATATGTGTCTGTATGTGTGTATGCATGTGTATGTGTGTGTATGCATGTGTATGTGTGTATGTGTCTATGTGTGCATGTGTGTGTATATACTATATGTGTGTGTGTCTATGTGTATGTGTGTGTACCTATGAGTGTGTATGTGTTTATGTGTGTATGTGTCTATGTGTGTGTATGTGTTTATGTGTGTATGTGTATGCATGTTTGTGTATGTGTGTGTATGTCTCTCTATGTGTGTGTGTATGCATATGTGTGTGTATATGTGTGTCTATGTGTGTATGCATGTGTATGTGTGTGGATGCATCATTATGTGTGTATGTGTCTGTGTGTATATGTGTGTGTATGTGTGTGAGCGTCTATGTGTGTGTATGTGTGTGCACGTCTATGTGTATGTGTGTCTGTGTGTGTATGTGTGTGTATCTATGAGTATGTATGTGTTCATGTGTGTGTATGTATCTGTGTGTGTGTATGTATCTATGCATGTGCATTATGTATGCATGTAAGTATGTATGTACATTATATGCATATGCATATGCATTATGTATGCAAATGTATGCATGTATGTGTTTATGTGTGTATGTCTCTCTATGTGTGTGTATGCATATATGTGTGTGTATGTGTGTGTATATGTGTCTGTATGTGTGTATGCATGTGTATGTGTGTGTATGCATGTGTATGTGTGTATGTGTCTATGTGTGCATGTGTGTGTATATACTATATGTGTGTGTGTCTATGTGTATGTGTGTGTACTTATGAGTGTGTATGTGTTTATGTGTGTATGTGTCTATGTGTGTGTATGTGTCTATGTGTGTGTATGTGTTTATGTGTGTATGTGTATGCATGTATGTGTATGTGTGTGTATGTCTCTCTATGTGTGTGTGTATGCATATGTGTGTGTGTATATGTGTGTCTATGTGTGTATGCATGTGTATGTGTGTGGATGCATCATTATGTGTGTGTACATGTGTCTGTATGTGTGTATGCATGTGTATGTGTTTGTATGCATCATTATGTGTGTATGTGTGTGTATGTGTGTGTGTCTATGTGTATGTGTGTGTATCTATGAGTATGGATGTGTTCATGTGTGTGTATGTGTCTATGTGTGTATGTATCTGTGTGTGTGTATGTATCTATGCATGTGCATTATGTATGCATGTAAGTATGTATGTACATTATATGCATATGCATATGCATTATGTATGCAAATGTATGCATGTATGTGTTTATGTGTGTATGTCTCTCTATGTGTGTGTATGCATATATGTGTGTGTATGTGTGTGTATATGTGTCTGTATGTGTGTATGCATGTGTATGTGTGTGTATGCATGTGTATGTGTGTATGTGTCTATGTGTGCATGTGTGTGTATATACTATATGTGTGTGTGTCTATGTGTATGTGTGTGTACCTATGAGTGTGTATGTGTTTATGTGTGTATGTGTCTATGTGTGTGTATGTGTTTATGTGTGTATGTGTATGCATGTATGTGTATGTGTGTGTATGTCTCTCTATGTGTGTGTATGCATATATGTGTGTGTGTATATGTGTGTCTATGTGTGTATGCATGTGTATGTGTGGATGCATCATTATGTGTGTATGTGTATGTGTGTATATGTGTGTATGTGTGTGAGCGTCTATGTGTGTGTATGTGTGTGCGCGTCTATGTGTATGTGTGTCTGTGTGTGTATGTGTGTGTATCTATGAGTATGTATGTGTTCATGTGTGTGTATGTGTCTATGTGTGTATGTATCTGTGTGTGTGTATGTATCTATGCATGTGCATTATGTATGCATGTAAGTATGTATGTACATTATATGCATATGCATATGCATTATGTATGCAAATGTATGCATGTATGTGTTTATGTGTGTATGTCTCTCTATGTGTGTGTATGCATATATGTGTGTGTATGTGTGTGTATATGTGTCTGTATGTGTGTATGCATGTGTATGTGTGTGTATGCATGTGTATGTGTGTATGTGTCTATGTGTGCATGTGTGTGTATATACTATATGTGTGTGTGTCTATGTGTATGTGTGTGTACTTATGAGTGTGTATGTGTTTATGTGTGTATGTGTCTATGTGTGTGTATGTGTTTATGTGTGTATGTGTATGCATGTATGTGTATGTGTGTGTATGTCTCTCTATGTGTGTGTGTGTATGCATATGTGTGTGTGTGTATATGTGTGTCTATGTGTGTATGCATGTGTATGTGTGTGGATGCATCATTATGTGTGTATGTGTCTGTGAGTGTATATGTGTGTGTATGTGTGTGAGCGTCTATGTGTGTGTATGTGTGTGCGCGTCTTGTGTATGTGTGTCTATGTGTGTATTTGTGTGTATGTGTGTGTGTGTCTTCGTATGTGTGTGTGTGTCTATGCGTGTATATGTGTGTGTGTGAGTGTGTGTGTGTGCGCATACCTTGTGTATGTCTCGCTTCTCTCTCTCCCTCTCGCGCGCTGTATGTCTCTCTCTCTCTCTCGGTCTGTGTTCTTCCTCGCGTTCAAGGCCCGGCACAAATGTGCCGGGAGAATTGAATTTTTTTTTTTACATTCCAGAGCATCACATATGCGACGCTCTGCAGTTTGCCATCGTCGTTAAGTGCGTCGCTAACCTGCGACGCTACTAGCGATGCTTCTGGTTTAGCGTTGCTTATGCGATGCTATCGTCGCTTATGCGACGAGGCTCGGCCAAAAAAAAAACCGAAATTTTTACCGTCGCTTATGCGACGGTTTCGTCGCATAAGCGACGGTTTTCGTTTTTTTCCCGATTCGGGGGCGTCGCTACGCCCCCCTTTTTCTTGTAGTGTGTGTACAGGGGCTACCATGTAGGTGGGTATGGTAGGTGAAGTGAGTGTGGTGTTCGTGTAAATTGATGTCGTTGCGAACATCAGAGAAATGTGCCTCTGAAACATTGGAGAGCGGATGAACTGCTCCACAAAGGACGGGTATTGGGGTGGTGAGGTCAGGTTGAAAGAGGTGTAGGGGCCAGATGGGAAGTGAGGGTCATGGAATGGAGGTACTCGTAGTGGGGAATAGGCTGGGAAACACAGGGTGCCTTCGGTGGGTGCCGGGTTTCCAACCACACTTGGAATTATGGGATGGCCACTTATGGGTTCGGAGGATAGAAGGGGTGAAGTGTACAAGGGATTGGTGACGAAGGAGAAGAGGGTGTCTTGTGAGGTGGGTTCTCGAAATGAGAATGATGTGAATGAGGATGGGTTATAAGTGAAGGTAGAGGTGATGACTGTCGTTTCTTCCATGGAGGGAGGTGGTGGTGGGGGTGGAGAAGGTGGTGATGGAGGATGCTGGGGTGAGATGGGTGATGTCTGAACGAAGGTTTCGGCAGAGAGGTCAGTGGTGGTTGTGGGGGTAGCTGTGGTTTCAATGGGTACTTCTTGTTCTGTGACGGGTATCCTGATAGTCTAACCTGCTCGTGGTAATGTGTCAACTCTGCATTTGTCATACCTCACGGACTGGCGGACTACAGTGTGGACAGCCTCTAGAACTCCTAAAGATTCTGACACTAATTTGAGGGTGTCAATGAAATGTTGGTCCACCCCCTCATCTGATAGCATTTCTTGCATCAAAGCTTGACCTGATACAAGAGAGAGTTGATGCCTTTCTTGTACTGCTTTGATTGTGTCGTATAACCTTTGTAGTTGAGCTGTATATGCTGGTGCACCTACAAGTTCTGGCACTTCTTGTTGCTCATCTAGATGCTCTTGATCATAATCCTCCTCATCTTCCTCCTGTTCTTCATCTCCGTCATCCTCTTCATCCACTTCAACTATGGTGACAGGTGCTTGGGAGGTTGTGGCCTGCGTTTGTACGTTCTCCACTTGTTGTGCCTCTTCTACCTCCAGCTCTACATCTTGTAATAATTGTTCAAAATCTTCATTAGTGAGTTCTTCCAAAGGTGCACCACTGGGAAATTCAAGATCGGTTGGGATAGGAGGGAATATCAAGGTGGAACCATCTGTGCTGCGTCTTGAAAGTCAGAGTGTGAATGGTCGGACTCTTCGGGGTGGAGGGGTGACATCTGGTGTTAGGGTGGCTCCACGTGGTTGAGCACATGGGACTTGGACAGTGCCTCTCATCTTCTTAGAAGGGGGTCCAGTGGATGTCCTGCCTCTAAACTGCTCTACACGATTCCACATTAGGGCCCGTTGAATAGGGATGTCATAAGCCAAACACCTATAAATGATTCTCGTCAGAGCACAGCAACCATATAAAACATGTTTCCGCGGCCATCCTTTGTGAGCTAGGTGTATCTGATCAATTATCCAGTGGGGTAAGTTGATGGTGAGGCTCTGTGTCTCTGCCAGATACAAACTAAACCAAATCTTTTTGGGCGGCATGGTGAATCTATCTTGTGCAGGAAAAGCAAAGTGTTGCATGCACATGCGAAGGTGTATTGCAATATTAGGCGTCATGGACACCATGTCCTTGAGTTTGGTGAGGCTTCGATTCTTCATGTAATCCGGTACTAGGGTTTCCTTTTCTGTAGGAATATGCATTCCGCGCATATCTAGAGCCTCTCTCACCAAGTTGTTTGATAGCCTGAACCTCTTGAGCTCATTCCCCTTTGTCAGAGATGGAATCACAAATGAGCTTGCACCTTTTGGGTTCTGGTTTGGAGTCAAGGTGTTGATGAGATAGTAACATCGCATGAAGTCAGGCTTTGGGAGCCGTGCACTGAAATATGCATCCAATCCTGCCTTTTCCCATATCGAACATAGACCTTCTGCATTTTGTAACTTCTCGAATTCTCTTGTAAAGAAATGGTATTTGCCTTGCTTCCCATTGAAGTCCAACTCTGATTCCCATAGGTACGTTCCCTCACCCAAGGGTCCTGCCACTTCAGTAAACTAGTGGGAAGTCTTTCCTACGGGCATGGTATGGCCACGCGGAGGGTCTGCAATAGGTATGATTTTGATGGCCCGCAATTCTTCTGGCCTTTCATTTGTCTCAGGCAAAATGGGCAAACTCTCTAAGTCCACCACTTGCTGGCTTGTTTCTGTTTGAGAGCTAGTTCCTGCTGCCTCAGCCATGTTGAAAACTTTGCAGCTGGTTCTGTGAGAATATATGAATAAATGTTAACATTGCAATGGACACAAAAATGACACGGTGTCCCCTATTACAACATTAACCTAAGGTTCGCGAGAGGTTAGGGGTTAATAAGTGCTCGGTGCTTGTGTGTGTAGTTAGGAATTGGGTAGATCTAAGAGCTAAGCGGAATGATGTGGTGTGAGAGTGAAGTAGTTAGTAGGTGGACATGGATTTACAATTGGGGTCTGGGGGTTTATTACAAGTTTTAGGTTGCCAAATGCCATGGATGGCTTTTGGTCTTGGTTTTGTGGAGATTCGGGAGGGTTGCATGAGTAATTCTACTGGGAGTTGTTGTGTCATTGGGACCCATTTACGAGTGAGTCTGTGTGTGCTTCTAGGTGGCAGTGTGTTCGAGTGTATCAGACAAGAGTGGGTGGCGGTTGCTTGAGCGAGTGAACCCTGTCGTGTATGAAGGGAATTGTGTGGGGTCAGTTGAGCCTGCAAGCAAGCCTTAGGCACCCAAATTTGTCTTGATTGTGGGTCAGCCTTCATCGACTTCTTGGGTACCCAAATGGATTTCACTTTGTCAACAGAGGTTTTAGGAGTCCTCTTATTAGCATCAAGTCGTTGATTACTATTTCTTTTGGTCTCTCGCCTGGAGAATCTTCAGTGATTGATCTGCCCTTAGTTGCTGCCTCCTTCTGGCCTGTGGAAAAGAAGGGAGTTCCATTGTGGTTCTGACTCCTTCTTTGAGATCTTCGTTCTTCTGTATCACATAGTCTTGGACAAGAACAGCATGGTCAACTTCATGTGTACCCCTAGAGGGACCAGGAGTCCGTGTCTTTTCTAGTTTCTTGAGTGCTCCATTATTTAACTCAATTGTGATTCTAGTCTGATTCACCCATACCTGAAGAAGTCCACTTCTTAGGTTTAAGTTGACTGCTTGGTCATAGATCCAGTCTTGACCCAAAACAAGGGGTTCAGTGAGGTCCTCATCTTGACACACTAGTACTTTGACTGTCATTGCCTCATCATGAATATAGAGGGGAAGTTCCACCTCGCCCATGCAAGGGGTTTCCACGCCTCCCAATCCTATGAGATATGCTTCCACAGGATTGACAGTTAATTGCAACTCTTGACAGTGAGACAATTTAACAGCACTAGTGGCTGCACCTGAGTCAATCAAGGCTCTTACAGTCCTTGCACTCTTTCCTTGCCCTATATCTAAGGTTATGAAAGGACGTCGATCAGTTATCCTATGTGAGCTAACACCTGAAACTTCACACATAGCCACGTGATATCCTTGATCTGCATATGCATCTGGCACAGGTTGCTCTCTACCTTGTCTTCTTAATTTCATTCTCCGTATGCGCTCTAGGGCTTCTGCTTGAGCTTCTTCTCGAATTCGTTTTTCCTCCTCTTTACGTTGCTTAGCAGTATTGAGTCGACTTAGCATTTCCTCCGTGAGGGGTTCCTGATACAACTTGACTCTGCATCCGCTAATATAGTTTGGGAGAACATCACCCTCTAAAGTGGCTAGTTGTACTGCTCCACTCGTGGAGATCCTATTGATGATCATAGGTCCGTAGCCTCTCTTTTCTAGCTTCCTTGCGTGTTGTTTCAATGTGTAGACTAAAACTAGATCTCCTGCTTTCAATCCCTTATCCTTCACATGGGCATCAAAGTATGCCTTCTGTCTCTTCTTAGCTGCATATATCCCTGCAGCTGCTCTCAGTCTTGTTTCTCCTAATCGTTCAAGGTCAAAAAGTCTAGAGGAGAGTTCATGACCCGTCCATTCGTGCTCTTGTGCTACTTTCAATGTAGGTATTAAGAAGTCCAAAGGTAGCACGGCGTTTTGGCCAAACACCATCTGAAAGGGGGTGGCTTGGAGTACCGTCTTGTAGGCGACTCGGTATGCCCAAACAGCATGGTGTAGCTGTTTGTCCCAATCAGAGTGTTTAGTGTTCACTAATTTTGTCAGTACATTGCATAAGATCTTGTTGGTGCTTTCGGCTTGTCCATTAGCTTGAGGGTGATAGGGGGCAGACTTCTTATGAACTACCAAGAATTCTTGGAGTAGATTTTCAATCACTTCGTTCAAGAAGTGAGTGCCTCTATCACTTATTAGCTCTATAGGTAGCCCATATCTTGTGAATACATTCTCAAACAAGAATTTAGCAGTTGTCTGAGCGTCGTTCTTTGTCGTAGCCTTTACCTCCACCCACTTGGTGAGATAATCCGTGGCCACAATGATATATTCAACATGTGAACCCTTAGCTGGGGGATTAATAGGGCCTACAAAGTCTATTCCCCACTTAGAGAATGCACGTCCACCCATCATAGGTTTCAGTGGCATCTCATCTTTGCGTATAGGATACTGAGTTCGCTGACAGACATCACACCGTTTCACATAGGTATGTGCATCCATGTGAAGGGTCGGCCACCAGAAGCCCGCAAATAGTATTGCCTTGATCACCCGATCTGGTCCAAAGTGTCCTCCTGCTACACCTTGGTGAGCAGTTTCCAAGATCTTGAGATATTCACTTTCATGGACACATAGTCTCAAGTAACCGTCTTTACCACGTTTGTATAGATTATCGCCAATGAGAGAGTAATCCTGGGCTTCTTGTTCTAAACTCCTTTTCCTAGCCAGAGTCATGTCTAGAGGGAATGTTTTCGTCCTCAGGAAGGATACTAGTGGTTCACTCCAATCTGGCACTATGGACACTTGATAAAGAGTGGCATGTTCCACAGGTGGTTTAGTGCGACAGATTGGGCATTCTTTGCACAACCTTTGGACATCCGCTTCCATAGTTGGCCAATGCACTCCGAGTCTCCTTAGTGTGTGTAGGGTTCGTTGTTTTGAGTAGTGTTGCTCTAATGCACCTACATGTGCTAATTGCAACCACTTTGCATACTCGTCCTCTTCTACACAACAAGCCAAGATCCCTTGATCTGTGTGCTTGTACATACTTCCAGCCATGATGTGGTACTTTTGGGCTTTTACTACCTCTCTATTCTGTGTGGCTATTACTGGGTGGTTAGGTCCATATGTTAACACTGGTACCAATGGCTTAGCCCACTACGGCACCACTTCCAAATTAAACAAGTAAGCATCAGGAAGGTCATCTGACACTCCTTGTGGGGCTTCTCCAGATGTGAGCCTAGAGAGATGATCCGCTCTCAAATGAGTCCTCCCTTTCCTTACCACAACCTCAAAATCATATTCCATTAGCAAGAGAAACCATCTTACTAATCTTCCTGTATTGCATGGCTTGTTCACGAGATATAACAATGCTTGGTGGTCAGTAAAAAATTTAAACTTATTTGCAAGCAAATAATGTCTAAACTTTTTAACCGCATACACCATGCCTAAGCCTTCTCTCTCAGTAGTGGTCTAATTTCGTTCAGCTGCATTCAATTGTCTACTAGCATAGGCAATTGGAAGATCCATATTACCTTCACCAGTAGGTTGCGCGAGTACACACCCAATAGCATAATTGGATGCATCCACATGAACATGGAAAGGCTTATTCCAATCTGGTGTGGTTAAGATTGGTGCTGAACATAATCGCCGTTTAAGCTCATTGAAGGAATTCTCACATTCCTCAGTCCACTCAAAGTTTGTCAGAAGTCCGTACATGGGCTTTGCAATGACCGCATACATGTGAATGAACCGGCGGTAGTAACCACAATGGCCCATGAAAGCTTGTACTTCCTTGACATTCCTTGGCCTTGGAAGCTCGGCTATGGCTCTCACTTTCTCTTCATCAGTGGATATGCCATTCTTTGACACTATGTGTCCTAGAATCTTGCCTTGCCTGACCATAAAAACGCACTTTTCTGGGTTCAGGCAGACTTGATATTCTCTACATTTGTCAAAGATCTATCTGAGTTCAGGAATATGGGTTTGTCTAATGTTGGAATGAGCACAAAGATCATCAACATAGACTTCTAAGTTCTTCCTCAGGAACTCCTTAAATACATGGCACATTAGTCTCTGGAAGGTAGCTGGTGCATTGGTAAGCCCCAATGGCATTACACGAAACGCAAATATACCCCACTCTGTGGCAAAAGCTGTCTTATGCTGATCTTTTGGAGCTATGGCTACTTGATTGTAGCCCGAAAATCCATCGAGGAAGCTGTACACTTCCTTGCCTGCTACTCTTTCTAAGAGATGTTCTGTGATGGGAAGCGGATAGTTATCTCAAATTGTGGTTGCATTGACCTTCTTCAAGTTAATGCATACACGCAGCTTGCCATTCTTCTTGGGCACCACTACGATGGGGGATACCCACTCAGTGTGCTCAATTTCATAGATGAATCCAGCTTCGACCAGTCTATCTATCTCTTCTTTGATCTTAGCAGCATAATTATCGTTATATGTATAGGGATTTTGCTTAGAGGGTTTAGCATCTGAGGTCATGGGAATAGTGTGTGAGCATATGTCAGGGTCAACACCTTTCAAATCCTTGTAACTCCAAGCGAATACATCTCTGTATTCTCTTAGCAAGGCTATTAACGCATGCTCTTCTTCCTCTGTTAGGTCATGGCCTATGTACGTGCATCTCTCCTCTCCTTCTTCTAGGGCCACTACTATTTTCTTGGTGGTTTCTTTGTTATCATAGGCCTCTCCTGATTGTGCCTCTCGTTTAGGCATTCTTATCATGACTCTCCTGTCGTCTATTTCATACTTCTTAAAATTTTCTGGGACCTCAAACAAAGATTCTTCCTCTTCTGGTGAGACTTCTCTCTTCTTTCGTTTCTTTCCTTCTTCTTTCGGGGTCACATGTGTGGCTAATCTTACATCATTTGTAAGTTCTCCATGCCTCTCGGGTTGAAATTCTACTTCATGGAAGTATTCTTCATCTGATGCAAAAGGTGGGTTCATAATGATTGACTCTAGATCGGAGTCACTTGCATCCTCAAATGCATCAGGGCTAGGTTCGCATTCTTCTAGAACTGCCTCTCCCATGATGGCTCTATGGAGAAAACTGAAATGTCATAGCCATCCTCATCACAATGGGGTGTCCATTGTTCTTCATTGATGGCTACATCCATTGTTGCTAAGATTTCTGCCCAGCCATGGGGTTCAAATTCTTCGTCAGGAAAGACTACAGGTGCATAGGCTGGGTCTTGAATTGATCTATGTGTTTCTTTTGCACCTACCTCTCTGGCTTTCTCTCTCTTTTCTTCTTCTACTGCTACTTTGCACATCCATAACTGGGTATCTTCATGCATCCATGAGGATCCTGATCCTATGGAATGCACCGATTTTGTATCATCTTTAGCTTTATGGATGGGATTCCATGAATAGGTGGTACGTCTCTATGAGAGTAATCCTTAAGATTCACTTTGGTCGTAACACCTAAGTGTTGTAGGTACAAGGAGTTGGTTCCCCAATCCTGTACCACTTGCAACTGTCGCATAAAAGGTCGTCCCAAGATCATCTCATAGGCATGATTTTTGCTGAAGTCACATATACCAAATGTATGCTCAAACTCGACACCACAGGTGGTGAGAGTTATTCTTTCTAGCAATCCTAAGGGTCTCTCAATATGACCATCGGCCATCTGCAATTTCATTCTCGTTGGCCTGAGTGTTGGCTTGCCCCAACGCTTCCATAGGGAAGTGGTGGCGATTGCAACTCCTGCACCTGAGTCCAAAATTGCCTTGGTGGTGTACTCTTGGTAGGTAATGGGGAGATAGGTGTTCCCTTCTTCACCTTCACACATATCTCCTATTTTATCCAAGGGTATCTCTGGCACTGTCCTATGTGATCCTACCTGGGAACGAGGTTTTGCTATCTCGGGCACTTGATTGGCTACATGTTTCCATACTTCTGGTCTAACCTTAAGAAGCTCTTCCAAAGTGAGATTGCACTGCACTTTGGTGTTCTTCACTACCTCTGTGTTCCTAGGTATGACTGAATCTTCGTTTCTTACCATGACTGTAGGTGCTCTCATACAAGTAGACTTAGCTTCCCATGGGCCTGTGAAGTGGGGTAATTCTTGTAGAGAGTTAGATTCAAAGTCTAGTCTGTCATGAGAGTGGGTGCTCTCCTGCTCCTCATAGATGGATGGGATGTCTTGTGGGAATTGGTCGTGTGCATCATCCACAAGTTCAATGGGAGGAGGGACTTCACTCTCTTTAGCCCATTTGTCTTCTTGAATCTCGCGTAGGAATTCTAGTGTGAACCGATTCATAGAAGATGAGGTGTCTGGCTCCGTAGAGTTAGGCACATAGGCTTCAGGCACATAGGCTTCCTGAGTAGGAATGCTTAATCTTTCACTTGCCTTGTTGTTGGCAGTAGCCTTGGTACACCAGGACTCACAAGACGTGAAAGTCAAAGAAGGGAGTCAGAGCGAAGGGACAGCACAAGCAAACAGGGCAGTCAAAGAAGATCTGGCAAGTAGGCCAATATTTTTTCAAGACATTAATGCAAATCAAAGAGATGGACATGCAGGGAGGCAGAGCAAGTAGGGAGCTTGAAGATATGTATGGCAGATCACTAGAAGAAATCCCTACAACAACAGTGATTTTTATCACTAACAATCATTGTAAATCTCATTTCACATTTTTTGTAGCTCCATTTTGTGCAAGCCAAGGAGTCCTTGAGCTTGAGGAGCCTTAGAAGTAGTTGCGTACCAATTTTCGTAATTTTTAGATCTCGTTTGAGCCCCCAAATAAGCCCTGGAACCTAATTTTTAACTAGGCCGGACACTAGGTCTAGACAGGGCCAAAAGCTAGTCAAAAACTATAAAAAGAGCTAGAGAGCTCATTTTTGGGGTTAGATTGTAATTGAAACGAACTTGTAAGAGCATTTTGAAAGTAATCTAAAAAGCTCCATTGATTCTCACTCTTTGTCTTGCCTTGTGTGCGCGTGTGTGTGTATGTGTGTGCATGCTTGTGTGCTTCTCACTCACGCACTTGTGCCGCCACTTGCTCGAGGTCTTCATACCATCCTCACGTCTTCCCGGATTGACATTAAAGGAGGTGCTACTCATCACTGAGCTACACCAAATTTTGGCGCCGTTGCCGGGGATCGAGCTTTGAGGACGAGCGTGTGATGGTAAGACGTAGAGTTGACGCGTTGGAGTTGTAGGTATTTTCTTCACTCTCATCGATTTTCTTTTACTTTCTTCATCATCTTCATCATCATCATCATCATCACCATCTCCCACGTCCACCTCCATCATCGCGAAAATTTCAGCTTTTTTGACTATATCCCCATCTCCACCTCATTTCCCTCATTTCACTTGTGAGAGAGAGCGAGAGAGCGAATTTGCATGTGCTGTTTTTTGCATGTTTTGTGAGCATTCTGCAGGTACAGGCCGCATCATCATCCCCAGCACTCTGCGCAGGTACGGAAATCTGAGTAACTGTCTGTGTGTCGCCGAGCTCTGTCAATCGCGACCGACTGAAAACTTGCTCTAATTGCTAAACAAAGTGCATATCCATGACCTACAGGCCAAGGGCTTCCCAAAAATGTGTTTAGTTTTTTGAAATTCCACAGATTTCTATCAATCGCGATCGCTCTGTCAATCGCGATCGACAAACCACGACGGACAGACCTGTCAATCGCGATCGACACGTCAATCGCGACCGACAGCCCACGACGGCTCTGTCAATCGCGACCGACAGAGTCAACGACCGATTGACCACGACCGACTGACCATACGCGTGACACGTGTCAATCGCGATCGAGTCATCAATCGCGATCGACTCATCAATCGCGACCGACACAGTCAACGACGGTTTGACCACGACGGATAGACCACGACGGCTCTGTCAATCGCGACCGACACGGTCAACGACTGTTTGACCGCGATCGACAGACCCTCGCGACCGACCTGTCAATCGCGATCGACTCATCAATCGCGACCGACAGAGTCAACGACGCTTTGACCACGACTGATTGACTTTTCGTAACCCCTGTCAATCGCGACTGACCAGTCAATCGCGACTGACAGCCACGACGGATCTGTCAATCGCGATCGACACGTCGATCGCGACTGACCTGTCAATCGCGACCGACAGACTTTGCGAACGCGTTAGAAGGGCAAATTAGGTCAAATTTTCAAGGCAAAGTTATTGGTCTAAATTTTGATTGAGTGTGGGACAAACATTAGGGTGTAGTATTGCATCGCGAGGCCGTGCCACAAGCTACTCGAGTATTCCTGTTTGACTGTTAGCTTGTGTTGAATTCTGATTTAACTCCCTAAACCCTGAACAGTCCTAACTTTTTCATACGAAATCCAATTTTTGAGCTCTTGGGCTTGTTGGAAAGCTTTTGGGTATTTTGAAGTTGACCATACCCAGGGGGATCAAAGTCAGGGGTCTTTAGAATTATTTTCCTAAAAAGTCAGAATGCACATGTGTGTTTATGTTACATGAATGAAAGTGGTTGGTTTTGTCCTTTGAATATAAGCATTGAGCTAACCGTGGGACTTTTATAGGTCCATTGAGAGCAACTTGGAGCATACAAAGCAAGATTTCTTTGCAAGCTTGAGAACCGGGTTCTTGAGCACCATAAAGCAAGGGATCAACAAGTAAGGTTGGATTATTCTCAACTCCCTCTGTCATTTCCTAGCTCAAGCTAAGAACGAGTAGAGATAGGAGTAAGCCAGGGCGACGATAGGCAGTTATCAAGTTGAAGACTACCTAAAAACTCAAGTTCAAGTTAAAAACATAATCTCTGTACTGTCGATAACCTAAAGAAAAAGGACCTAACGTGGAACGATCAACTTAAAGTACGAAGAACATTCAAGTGTTCCTGACGACGTGATATCAGACAAGACCATAAACACAACAATTAACTAAAAAGAGTCAAGTGACTGGTGCCAATTGATCGGCAACGAGGTTGTACTCTGGAAAAATTGGGCTAATCAGTTAGGCATATGAACCTTCGATCAGGACGACACCTAGCAAGAGAGAGACAAAGCCTTAGGTCTTCAGAGGCTAGTGTCAACCACACTGCTAAGTCTTGGGCCCAGCAGTTGAGCCACCATTCATACTACCCTAGCTCTGAGACCAGTGAGTCAGAAAGGTCTCAAGGCATGGACAGACCTACAGGAAGTTCAGGTGTGCCTTATTTGTACAGGGTAGAAGGCCCTTACAAAACACAGCTGGAGTACCTTAGGACCAACCGATTAGGTGCTAGCATCTATGAGGACGGCCTAGGAAGATCCGTGGTCCAGATTAAAAACCCTGACCAATCCATAGGACTAGAACACCCAGCTGTCAAGTTTGAAAATGGTGCATACCTGGACAAAGAAGGAACTATATATGTTGTCACTAGTCACCCTGATAGGACAGATGACTTCGGGAATGTAATCTCAGAAGCGGACTTAGGTGACCTAGAACAAGGGAACATGGATGCGGAACCTAGAACCCCTCGAGGTAAATCCGTTCTCACTAGGATTATCACGCCTGAATGGGTCCCCCAAGACAACAAGAGCATAGAGTTGCTCCTCAATCGAGAAACTGATGAAGCCTTTTGGAGGTATAAGTCTAATCAGCCAACAGACATAGGAAATATCATGATCTATGAGCTTAAGGATCCGGATAGCCCAGGCAGAGTGACCTACTTAGATCATGCTTCAGAACGGATCTTTGTGGTGACAGAAAATGATAGGCATGCCTACACTTGGAAGGGTGAATTCATTTTCCCCCAACCAAGATCAAATGTATCCTATGGTCACCCTGGGGCTGGAACTTCCCAAGCTCATGGTACGCAAAGAGACAGAAGTAGGGATAGACCAGAAGTAAGTTTCGCCAACCCTGTAGGCAGAGAAAGAATGAGAACAGAGACGAATAGGGTAGAACCTGAGATGCATAGAGCCCACAGGAACCAAAGAAATGTAGATGGATTCCCTCTGCCGAGGCCTAGAGAGCATACAAGAACTTTGAGACCCACCCAGCTAGTCAAGTCCATGAAGAATTACTTTGACGGCACAGGAGATCCCTATGATCATGTGGCGGAGTTCAAGCAAGTCTTGAGAGCTGAACAAGTGGAAGATCTGTTCACGCAGTACAATGCCTTCGGTCTAACCCTTAGGAACACAGCACTTACATGGTTTCAGCCATTAGATGAGCGTCAGTTCAGGAGCATAGACCAACTCCTAGAGGCTTTCATCGTAGAGTTCTCTAAGAGTGGCATAAGACACAATACCTCCTCATTGATTCACAGCTTCAAACAGACCCCCCAAGAGACTGTCAGATTGGCCGGAAGAAGATTTAGACAATATCTGGAAAGGTGCCCTATTTCGGAACTACCCACATCTGCTAAACAAGTGGCCTTATTCCTTGATGGATTGCTGAGTACGAAATTGAGATCCTATGTGTATCTGAAGGACCCTAGGACCATAGAAGAATGTGTACGCATGTGCATTGACATTGAAGATAACCTAGGGGAGGAACTAGAGCTTTCCAAAATCTACAAAGATTCAGATAGTGCTTCTAGTCACTCTTCCACGCAATCCACATCAATTGAGGAACTCGCAGAGAAAGTGGCACAAAAACTAGGCGTCTCTAGCAAACAAATTCCTAGGTTTGCCCCTGTGAAAAGATGCTATACTTGTGGTGGCGACCACATGGCGAATGTCTGCCCTATTATGGCTCAACCCCAAGTAAACCCTAGTAGCCAGTACTGCACCATAGAACGGAGATACACCAATCACACCGCACAAGATTGCCCATACAACAAGCAGGCAGTTAGGCAACCCTATCCGCAGCCCTACCAACAAGGCCGATACCAGAACCAAAATCCACCACCACAATATGCTAGACCCCAACAAACCTACCAACCACAATATCAGGCCCAACAGAGACCCCAACCGGTACTAGCTCAACAGCCCCCAAACCCCGCTAACGTGATCCCAGTAAAGTATGTTGTTGTAGAAGAAAACCTGAATAGGGCCATAGTACCAGTAACCCCATTGATCTCGGAAAGTGACCCAAGTGACCATAGCTTTGATTCTACACATGTCGATAGTCCCCAGGCTTACTACATGCAGTCTCCAGAACATGGTGAGTCTTACTATAGTGAGGAACCAAGTGAACCTAGTTGGGAGTCGGATTACACGAACGTCATGTATGCAAACCCCAACCCCAGGCCTCAACCTAGGCAAGTAAGACCTCCATTCCCAAGAGGACCGTGCTACAGATGCCAAGGAGATCACCTCATCCGTGATTGTCCCTTACCCCCACCTACACAACCCCAATCAGTGACTATCCAAGGTTTTTGCCAAGATTGTGGAAAAGAGCATCTTTTACGAGATTGCCCAAAGAACCCCAATAATATGCCCAAAATCACTCCGATCAATGTGATTGGTTTGGTTGTAGATTCCTCAGGAAGCGTCACTTCCACTGCACCAGTGCAGGTCGTCACTAGAGCTCAGGCATTGCAGCAAAACCAAGAGGCAAGCCAGGAAAAGGGCCCAGAGACTAGTGAAACCGAGAGCGTGACAAAGAAAAGGACTAGAGCGTGGAAAGATAGTCGAGAAAGAATGAAAAGACAATGGGCAAAAAAGATAAACGAACTTGAAGAAAGCATAAGAGAAACCAAAGCGAGGATAACTGAACTCACAACTCAAACTCCCTCTCACATCACCCCGCCTCCACCACTCCCATCTCCATCCGACCCACCGCCTAATCAAATCCCACCACCCCCTAGAGTAGGATCAGTCCTAGCAGATCCCACTCCTGAAGACCTAAACATGATGCTTAAAGCATATCAGGCCAGAATCCAAGAAGGGCCAACCATAACAGATCATGAGAAGTGCTACCCTAGAGCCGAGCTAGAGCTTGAACGAACTAAGATTTGTGCCAAAATGGTGGAATTGGCTCAGACCATGTTTGAGGCCAGCCGCTTATTTAACATTTCTAGTTTAGCTAAGACGCAGTTACACTTTGATGGACTGCTGGAAAGAATAGAGAAGTTAATTGCACAATCAGAGAAGGAACCTGCCCCTCAAAGGAAGGAAAGAGCAAGAGAACGAATAAGCCAGCCTCCCCCGAAAGCTTATGTACCTCCACAGGTGACCCACATTCCTTCTCAGAGAGCATATGAGCCTGCTCGGAAGAGTAATAGAATAAGTAATCCTCTCCAAGAAGCTTGTGCTCCAGCCATCTGTGGGAACGAGGAGAGAGCCAACGATAGAATAAGCCCTCCTTCCCAGGTTGCTTACGTGCCTAATTCTACGGAACCAGACACTTCTTCTTCTATGAATCGGTTTGCACCAGACTTCCTACGAGAGATTCAAGAAGACAAATGGGATAACGAAAGTGAGGTCGCCCCTCCATTTGAACTTGTGGACGATGCACACGACCAATTCCCACAAGATATCCCATCCATTTACGGGGAACATGAGAGTACTCAGTCTCGTGAGAGATTGGACTTTGAGTCTAACTCCATACAAGAGCTACCTCACTTCACAGGCCCATGGGAAGCAAAGTCCACATGCATGAGAGCACCCACAGTCATGGTAAGGAACGACGACTCAGTCATACCAAGGAACACGGAGGTAGTAACGAACACCAAGGTGCAACGCGATCTCACCTTGGAAGAACCGACGGAGGATAGACCAAACATGCGAAAATATGTAGCCAGTCAGGTAACTGAAGCTGCAAAACCTCGTTCCAAGGTAGGATCCCATAGGACAGTGCCAGAAATTCCCTTGGATAAGATAGGAGATATGTGTGAAGGCGAAGAAGGGAACACCTATCTCCCCATTACCTACCAGGACTACACCACTAAGGCAATTTTAGACTCAGGTGCAGGAGTTGCAATTGCCACCACTTGCTTATGGAAGCGTTGGGGCAAGCCGGCACTCAGGCCAACGAGAATGAAATTGCAAATGGCCGATGGTCACATAGAGAGACCCCTAGGATTGCTAGAAGGAATAACTCTCACCACTTGTGGTGTCGAGTTTGAGCATAGTTTTGCTATATGTGACTTCAGCAAAAATCATGCCTACGAGATGATTTTGGGAAGACCATTCATGCGACAGTTGCAAGTGGTACAGGATTGGGGAACCAATTCTTTGTATCTGCAACACTTGGGTGTTATGACCAAAGTCAATCTCAAGGATTATTCTCACAGAGACGTCCCTCCTATCCAATGGAATCCCATCCATAGAGCCAAAGATGATACAGAATCTGTGCATTCCATAGGATCAGGATCCTCTTGGATGCACGAAGACACTCACTTATGGATGTGCAAAGTAGCAGTGGAGGAAGAGAAGAGAGAAAAGGCCAGAGAAATAGGTGCAAACGAAACCCATAGACCCATTCAAGACCCAGCCTATGCACCTGTAGTTTTTCCAGACGAGGAATTTGAACCCCATGGCTGGGCAGAAATCTTAGCAACAATGGACGTAGCCATCAACGAAGAACAATGTACACCTCACTGTGATGAGGATGGCTATGATATTTCAGTCTTCTCCATAGAGCCAATCATGGGAGAGGCAGTTCTAGAAGAATGCGAACCTAGCCCTGATGCATTTGAGGATGCAAGTGACTCCGATCTAGAGTCAATCATTATGGACCCACCATTTGCATCAGATGAAGAATACTTCCATGAAATAGAATTTCAACCCCAGAGGCATGGAGAGGTTACAAATGATGTAAGATTAGCAACGCATATGACCCCTAAGGGAGAAGGAAAGAAATGAAAGAAGAGAGAAGCCTTACCAGAAGAGGAAGAATCTTTGTTTGAGGTCCCAGAAAATTTTAAGAAGTACGAGATAGATGACAGGAGAGTCATGATAAGAATGCCTAAACGAGAGGCACAATCAGGAGAGGCCTATGATAACAAAGAAACCACCAAGAAAATTGTAGTGGCCCTAGAAGAAGGAGAGGAGAGATGCACGTATATAGGCCATGACCTGACAGAAGAAGAAGAGCACGAATTGATTGCCTTGCTAAGAGAATACAGAGATGTATTCGCTTGGAGTTACAAGGATTTGAAAGGTGTTGACCCTGACATATGCTCACACACCATTCCCATGACCTCAGATGCCAAACCCTCTAAGCAAAAGCCTTATACATATAACGATAACTATGCTGCTAAGATCAAGGAAGAGATAGATAGACTGGTTGAAGCTGGATTTATCTATGAAATTGAGCACACTGAATGGGTGTCCCCCATTGTAGTGGTGCCCAAAAAGAATCGCAAACTACGTGTGTGCATTAACTTGAAAAAGGTTAATGCCTCCACGATTCGAGATAACTATCCGCTTCCCATCACAGAACATCTCTTAGAAAGAGTGGCAGGCAAGGAAGTGTACAGCTTCCTTGATGGATTTTCGGGCTACAATCAAGTAGCCATAGCTCCAGAGGATCAGCATAAGACAGCCTTTGCCACAGAATGGGGCATTTTTGCTTTTAGAGTAATGCCATTTGGGCTTACCAATGCACCAGCTACCTTCCAGAGGTTAATGTGCCATGTGTTTAAGGAGTTCCTGAGGAAGAATTTAGAAGTCTATGTTGATGACCTTTGTGCTCATTCCAATGTTAGACAAACCCATATTCCGGAACTCAGACAAATCTTTGACAAATGTAGAGAGTACCAAGTCTGCCTGAACCCAGAAAAGTGCGTTTTTATGGTAAGGCAAGGTAAGATTCTAGGACACATAGTGTCAAAGAATGGCATATCTACCGACGAAGAAAAAGTGAGAGCCATAGCAGAGCTACCTAGGCCAAAGAATGTCAAGGAAGTACAAGCTTTCATGGGGCATTGTGGTTATTATCGACGATTTATACACATGTATGCTGTCATTGCAAAGCCCATGTACGGACTTCTGACAAACTTTGAGTGGACGGATGAATGTGAGAATTCCTTCCAGGAGCTTAAACGAAGATTGTGTTCAGCACCAATCTTGACCACACCAGATTGGAATAAGCCATTCCATGTTCATGTGGATGCATCCAATTATGCTATTGGATGTGTGCTTGCACAACCTACTGGTGAAGGTAATATGGATCTTCCAATTGCCTATGCCAGTAGACAATTGAATGCGGCTGAACGGAATTACACCACTACAGAACGCGAAGGATTAGGCATGGTATATGCAGTCAAGAAATTTAGACACTATTTGCTTGCAAATAAGTTTAAATTTTTTACTGATCATCAGGCATTGTTGTATCTAGTAAACAAGCCATGCAATACAGGTAGATTAGTAAGATGGTTTCTCTTACTAATGGAATACGACTTCGAGGTTGTGGTAAGAAAAGGAAGGACTCACTTGAGAGCAGATCATCTCTCTAGGCTCACATCGGGAGAAGCCCCACAAGGAGTGCCAGATGACCTTCCTGATGCTTACTTGTTTAATTTGGAAGTTGTACCGCAGTGGGCTAAGCCATTGGTACCAGTATTGACATACGGGCATAATCATCCAGTCGTAAACACACGGAATAGAGAGGTTGTAAAAGCCCAGAAGTACCACATCATGGCAGGAAGCATGTACAAGCACACAGACCAAGGGATCTTGGCTTGTTGCGTAGAAGAGGATGAGTACTCTAAATGGTTGCAAATAGCACATGTAGGTGCACTAGAGCAACACCATTCAAAGCAACGAACGTTACAGACTCTAAGGAGACTCGGAGTACATTGGCCAACTATGGAATCTGATGTCCAAAAGTTGTGCAACGAATGCCCAATCTGTTGCACTAAACCACCTGTGGAACATGCCACTCTCTATCAAGTATCCATTGTGCCAGATTGGAGTGAACCTCTAGTAACATTCTTGAGGACAAACACATTCCCTCCAGACATGACTCTAGCTAGAAAAAGGAGTTTAGAACAAGAAGCCCAAGATTACTCACTCATAGGTGATAATCTATATAAGCGTGGTAAAGATGGTTACCTGAGATTATGTGTCCATGAAGGTGAATATCTCAAAATCTTGGAGACTGCGCACCAAGGTGTAGCAGGAGGACACTTTGGACCAGATCGGGTGATCAAGGCAATATTGTTTGCGGGCTTCTGGTGGCCTACCCTTCACATGGATGCACATACCTATGTGAAACGGTGTGATGTCTGTCAGAGGACTCAGTATCCTATACGCAAAGATGAGATGCCACTGAAACCTATGCTGGGTGGACGTGCATTCTCTAAGTGGGGAATAGACTTCGTAGGTCCTATTAATCCCCCAGCTAAGGGTTCTCATGCGGAATACATCATTGTGGCAACAGATTATCTCACCAAGTGGGTAGAGGTAAAGGCTACAACCAAGAACGATGCTTAAACAACTGCCAAATTCTTGTTTGAGAATATATTCACGAGATATGGACTACCTATAGAGCTTGTAAGTGATAGAGGCACTCATTTCTTGAATGAAGTAATTGAAAATCTACTCCAAGAATTCTTGGTAATACACAAGAAGTCTGCCCCTTATCACCCTCAAGCTAATGGACAAGCTGAGAGCACTAATAAGATTTTATGCAATGTATTAACGAAATTAGTGAACACTAAACGCTCTGATTGGGACAAACAGCTGGACCATGCTGTTTGGGCATACCGAGTTGCCTACAAAACGGTACTCCAAGCCACTCCCTTTCAGATGGTATTCGGTCAAAACGCTGTGCTACCCTTGGATTTCCTGATTCCTACGTTGAAAGTAGCACAAGAGCACGAATGGACAGGTCACGAACTCTCCTCTAGGATCTTTGACCTTGAACGATTAGGGGAAACAAGACTAAGAGCCGCTGCAGGAATATATGCAGCCAAGAAGAGACAGAAGGCATATTTCGATGCCCATGTGAAGGATAAAGGCTTGAAAGCAGGAGATCTAGTCCTAGTCTATACACTGAAACAACACGCGAGGAAGCTAGAAAAGAGAGGCTACGGACCTATGATCATCAATAGGATCTCCACAAGTGGAGCAGTACAATTGGCCACATTAGAGGGTGATGTTCTCCCTAACTATATTAGCGGATGCAGAGTCAAGTTGTATCAGGAACCCCTCACGGAGGAAATGCTGAGCCGACTCAACACTGCGAAGAAACGCAAAGAGGAAGAAAAGAGAATTAGAGAAGAAGCTCAAGCAGAGGCTTTAGAACGCATCAGAAGGATGAAATTACGAAGGCAAGGTAGAGATCAGCCTGGAGCGACTGACTATGCAGACCAAGGATTTCCCATAGCCATGTGTGAAGTTGCAGGAACAAGCTCGAATAGAATAATTGATAGACGTCCTTTCATAACCATAGACATAGGACAAGGAAAGAGTACAAGGACCGTAAGAGCCTTGATTGACTCAGGTGCTGCCACTAGCGCTGTTAAGTGGTCTTACTGTCAAGAGTTACAGTTAACTGTCCATCCTGTGGAAGCATACCTCATAGGATTGGGAGGCGTGGAAACCCCTTGCATGGGCGAGGTGGAACTTCCCCTCTACATTCACGATGAGGCAATGACCGTTAAAGTACTAGTGTGTCAAGATGAGGATCTCACTGAACCTCTCGTCTTGGGTCAGGATTGGATCTATGACCAAGCAGTCAATCTAAACCTAAGAAGTGGACTTCTCCAGGTTTGGGTCAATCATAGTCGAGTTACAGTAGAATTAGACAATGGAGCACTCAAGGAACTAGGAAAGGCACAGACTCCTGGTCCTTCCAGGGGTACACATGAAGATGACCATGCTGTTCTTGTCCAAAACTATGTGTTGCAGAGGAATGATATTCGCAAAAAAGGAGTCAGGAATGCATCGGAACTCCCTTCTTTTCCAAAGGCTAGAAGGAGGCAGCAACCCAAGGTGGATCAAAGGCAGAAGAAGCAGAGTACTACCTATGTCCGAGATCAAAAGTACCTGCGCAGCAGAATGGCCCAGAAAATAAACCAGGTGTGGGTGCGGAAAGGCGAACAACCGGTTGCACTACCATCAACTACAGGGGCAAAGCCTCTTATTAGTGACCAACAACACGACGCTAATAAGAAGTCTTTCAGAAATTCTTCTGCTAAAGTAAAATCTATTTGGGTGCCCAAGAAGTCGATGAAGGCAAGCCCACAATCAAGACAAATTTGGGTGCCTAAGGCTTGCCTGATGGCACAAGTAGCTACGCTGAGGCCACAACCTAAACAGCATAATGCAGCGACGCATACTACCAGATTTCACTCGTTCTCGACACTCATGTACACACCAAAACCCAAGAGCGTACATGTAATCAATTGTAAATGGGTCCCAAAAGGCCTCGTTTTCAAACCTCGACATCGAGGAAGCTCTCTAGAGACTCTCCGAAACCGAAAACAAAGCCCATTCACTGCATTTGGCAGCCTAGGGCCTGTAATAAACCCCCCGACCCCAATTTGTAAATTCATGCCCACTTACTAACTGCAGTAGTCTCCTAGGACAACACAAGCACTAACTACACACACTGTCTTCATGCACTTACTAACCACTAACTCACCATCCACCTCATGTTAATGTTGTAACGGGGACAACACAAATTTATTCTGTCCATTACGATGTTAACACTTGGTTCTATATTCTCACAGAACCAACCAGCAAACAGGGCCATGGCAGAAGCAGGTACCAGTTCTCAAGCCGGATCTGGTGTCCAGATTGTGGACATAGAAACACTTCTCCTTGAGCCACGTCTCACCGCAAGACCGCAAGAGCTTCAAGCAGTGCATGTGCTCCCCATCCAGGATCCTCCTCAAGGACACACTTCTCAAGTAGGTAAGCATGCGCATTGGTTCAGTGATGTTGGTGGACCACTGGGCGATGGGACCTATTTCTGGGAAGCAGAATTGGAGTTCAATGGCAAATGGGGTCGATACCACTTTTTCACACGAGAGTTTGAAAGCTATCAAAACGCCGAGGTCATGAGATCAGTTTGGATCAAAGCGGGTGTGGAAAGTTATTTCAGGACTCACTTACCAAAACCGGATTTTTTACGATGTTCTTATCTGATCAGTACCATCACGCCAAGCAGAGCCAAGGGCGGCGACAGCACCTTTGTGTTGCCATCACTGCTGCCGGGTAATGAGCTTAAAAGATTCAAGTTGACCCTCAATCTGGTAAGAGAAGCATTGGGTATGTATGGCATGCACATCCCAACAGAAAAGGAAACCATGGTTCCAGGTCGAATGAAGCACAAAGATCTTAATAAGCTGAAGGACATGGTTGCGATGACACCTACCATTGCGCTTCACCTGCGAACCATCATGCAACATTTTGCTTTTCCCGCCCAAGAACGATTCACAATGCCCCCGAAAAAAATATGGTTCAGTTTATATCTAGCAGAAACCGAAAGCCTGCCCATCAATGTGCCACACTGGATCATAGATCAGATCCACCTAGCGCATCAAAGGTGGAACAAGAAACAGAAGAATGTGCTCCACGGGTGTTGTGCTCTGACCAGAATAATCTATAGATGCTTGGCTTATGACGTGCCTGTTCAGCGGGCACTCGTATGGTCCCGAGTCCAAGAATTCCAGAGAAGACTATCAGCAGCAGGTCCCCCATCAAAGAAGATGAGGGGGGGAGTCCAACTACCCTGTGCCCAACCAAGGGGAGCTACCGCTACACCAGAAATCACCCCTCCCCAGACACGACGCGTTAGGCCATTCACAATCCGGCTACCAAGACCAAGCACAGAGGGGCCTAATCTGGTGTTTCCACCCATTCCATCCGATTTGGAATTCCCGCAGGGATTTACTCTTGAGGACCTCACGGATGAAGAAATTGCCAGATTAATCTATGACTCTAACCTCGAAGCTGAAGCAGCGCGAGCTCAGGAACCACAACCCAAAACAGCATCGGCCCCCACCCAACCACAAGTGGTAGAAGTCGAGGTAGATGAACAAGAGGCAGGAGGAGACGAAGAAGAAGCTGACGAAGAACAACATCAAGAATATGACGAACTCTCCGAGTTAGCAAGCGCCCCAGCATATTCGGCACAAATCAAGAGACTATATCGAACCATGCGACTGGTTCAGGAACAGCATCAGATGTCTCTAGAACAGGGCAAAAGACTCATGAACGACTTGCTAGCTGAGGAAGGTGTGGACGAGTTGTTCATTGAGTCCATGAACCTTCATGCCGACGCTGTAGGACTGGACGAGGCCATTCATGAGGCAATGGCCTACATCCACAGGTTTGAAAAAAGAGTTCCCGTTCGTCCCAGGAGGTCCGGGAAGCAAATTCACATCAATACATCAGCACCAGGCGAGGCAGCGCAAACAGAAGAATATCAGGAAGCACCGTTGTCACCACCATCCCCACCTCACACTACACAATTCACTCCACCACAGGACACTAGCACTACCACATCCACTACCACTACCATTGTCATGGGCATCCCACTCTCTCCGGGAATCCAATACGGGGGAGTCACCATGCCCACCTTCACCACCCTGTTCACCGATGTCACATCCACTCCACCCACGATTCCCATCTACACCGTCACTCAAATAGTTGACACAATGGAAACATCTCCTGCCACAGCACCACTCCCTCCCCCCATGCCACCTTCACCACCCATACCCCCTCCCCCCACATCTCCAAGTACATCCACATCATTCACCTCTCCCATCCCCGCCCCCATTCCCCCTGCATCTTCACCCTTCCCAGCATTATTTAATGTAAATAACATATTTTTAGCATTAAACCAATGTGTATACCAGCTCCAGCATGAGTACAAAGCTCTGGACAACCGGTATCAGCAACTGGAAACGCACCATCAAAACTTACAAAGACAGTTTCACATTCTACACACAGAAAATGCAGAACTGAATCAACGTTACACGACGCTTGAGCAAGCTCACCAAACATTATTGGCGGCACCCCAACCATCGACAGAATCAGGTGCCAAACAACTAGAAGCTTTGCTCGAGGTATATCAAGCCGATAATCTCAAAGTCCGGCGTAACCTGGCACTTCTCAGAAAACACATGGCGGCCGCCCTTGAAGAGAACAAGAGACTGCAGCAGCAAAACGAAGCAAATCTAGAAGCAGCAATGGAAGGCTCCCCACACGAAATTGATCCAGAGCAGTTTAAAGCTGTGCCCTCAGAGACAATGAAGACCATCTTGGACAGCTACGCAGATCTATTAGAAGCTCATGATGACTTGGAAAGGGAGCGTGATGCGCTGCGCAATCAACTCCAAGAGCAACAGACAGCACCCAAAGTCACAGAAACGCCCACGACTTCAGAGGAAGTCAAGGCATTGAAAGAGCAGGTGGCCGAATTACAGGCAAGATTACTCACACATGAAAGGCAACCCTCTCCAGTTGTCGAACCAGAACCCGAGGATTTGGTACCCATCGAGGTAGATGAGACGTATGAGGAACCTTACGTTCCTATGCCAATGCCAGGTGGTGAACAAACCACAGAAGGAATGGATACGTTAGAAATCGAAGTACCTGAGTGGCTCCAAACACTAGAGAAAACGGCATCAACTCATGAAGATCGAGTGGCAGTTCAAATCCAATCTATGGCAAAGATAGAGGACACTATTATTAAATCAGAATACTTCCGCAGCATGTCCCACCATAGATGGATCGGAACCAATGATGATCAATACGTGCCCTATTGTATACTCCTGGCGGACTACAATGCAGAAATCCAACATAGATGTGGCAAACCTCCAACGTTTGCTACACAATTTGGGCCAGATGATATCCCAGAGAGCGCCAAAAAAGGATCCATTCATCAACCCACTTGGAGGATCCGACTCCTCAAAACCTACCCGGAGATGGTTCGCACGTGGACGAATATGCCTCTTTTTATTAAATATAACCCTTGTTATGTTCCTGTACTCCGCAGGCGCACATGGCCAGAGTTTACCATTGCAGTCAAGAATATCAAGGGATGTGCCAAATGGTTAAACTACGTATATCTAGCACCCCCTCAAGGGCCTCCCACCGTCAATTACATGATTTCCACTATACGGCACTGGAGCATCCGATTAAGGAATACCCCTGATGTAATGGCCCAGATGTGCATGAAAATTTTTGAGTTAATGCTTATTACATTCAGGACATTCAAGAATATCAAGGACCCACACTTCTCAGGTGTCGGATTCCTTACAGGAAACCAAGATTTAGTTTATGACATGAGCACCACTCCTTCCATAGAGGTGATATACGCTTGGCACGCCAGAATAAAATACCTCCCAGCCTGCTTTAAACAAACATTCGAAGAGATGTTCATAACAGGGTTCTGGGAATACCACTCAGAAATATTTGTACCCAGACCCTCACATCTCCTCCATTTATTTGCTGTGGAGCGAACCATTCACTCAGAGCAGTTACGGGTGCCACATCCAGATGTCCCAGGGCCAGTCAATTGGGATGCATTGCTGACAGATCTAGCAAGGGGACTCAGGTTAGAAGAACACCACCTCGCCGCCGATGTTGTACAATACTACGTCCAAAAAGCAGCTAGACAGGGGTCTGTCAGGGGCGACAGACGCGAGAGTGGGGGGGGTGTTGGCAGTAGCCTTGGTACACCAGGACTCACAAGACGTGAAAGTCAAAGAAGGGAGTCAGAGCGAAGGGACAGCACAAGCAAACAGGGCAGTCAAAGAAGATCTGGCAAGTAGGCCAATATTTTTTCAAGACATTAATGCAAATCAAAGAGATGGACATGCAGGGAGGCAGAGCAAGTAGGGAGCTTGAAGATATGTATGGCAGATCACTAGAAGAAATCCCTACAACAACAGTGATTTTTATCACTAACAATCATTGTAAATCTCATTTCACATTTTTTGTAGCTCCATTTTGTGCAAGCCAAGGAGTCCTTGAGCTTGAGGAGCCTTAGAAGTAGTTGCGTACCAATTTTCGTAATTTTTAGATCTCGTTTGAGCCCCCAAATAAGCCCTGGAACCTAATTTTTAACTAGGCCGGACACTAGGTCTGGACAGGGCCAAAAGCTAGTCAAAAACTATAAAAAGAGCTAGAGAGCTCATTTTTGGGGTTAGATTGTAATTGAAACGAACTTGTAAGAGCATTTTGAAAGTAATCTAAAAAGCTCCATTGATTCTCACTCTTTGTCTTGCCTTGTGTGCGCGTGTGTGTGTATGTGTGTGCATGCTTGTGTGCTTCTCACTCACGCACTTGTGCCGCCACTTGCTCGAGGTCTTCATACCATCCTCACGTCTTCCCGGATTGACATTAAAGGAGGTGCTACTCATCACTGAGCTACACTTGTCCTTGTGTTGAGAGGCGGGTTCCTTTTCTGATTGTGCAATCAGCTTCTCTATTCTTTCTAACAACCCTTCAAAGTGCAACTGTGTCTTCGCTGAACTAGAGATGTTAAATAGGCGACTGGCTTCAAACCTGGTCTGAGCCAACTCCACCATTTTGGCAGAAATTTTAGTTCGTTCAAGCTCTAATTCTGCTCTAGGGTAGCACTTTTCATGATCAGTTACGTTTGGCCCTTCTTGGATTCTGGCCTGATATGCTTTAAGCATCATGTTTAGGTCCTCGGGAGTGGGATCTGCTAAGACTAATCCTACTCTAGGGGGTGGTGGAATTAGTTGAGGCGGGTCGGAAGGTGGCGGGTCGGATGGAGTTGGGAATGGTGGAGGTGGGGTAGTGTGAGAGGGAGTTTGAGATGTGAGTTCAGTTATCCTGGCCTTCGTTTCTCTGAGGCTTTCCTCGAGTTCACTCATCTTTTTTGCCCATTGCCTTTTCATTCTTTCACGGCTATCCCTCCAAGCCCTAGTTCTCTTCTTTGTCATGCTCTCTGTTTCACTAACATCTGGGCTCTTCTCCTGGTCTACCCCTTGGTTTTGCTGCAATGCTTGAGCTCTAGTGATCACTTGCACGGGTGTAGTGGAAGTGACACTTCCTGTGGAATCTACCACTAACCCAATAACGTTAATAGGAGTAATTCTCGGCATATTATTCGGATTCTTAGGGCAGTCTCGTAAGAGATTATCCTTTCCACACTCTTGGCAAAAGCCCTGAATCGTCACTGACTGGGGTTGTGTAGGTGGAGGCAAGGGACAATCACGAATGAGGTGATCCCCCTGACATCTTGTAGCTCAGTGATGAGTAGCACCTCCTTTAATGTCAATCCGGGAAGACATGAGGATGGTATGAAGACCTCGAGAAAGTGGAGGCACAAGTGCGTGAGTGAGAAGCACACAAGCATGCACACACATACACACACACGCGCACACACGGCAAGACAAAGAGTGAGAAGCAATGGAGTTCTTAGATTACTTTCAAAAAGCTCCTACAAGTTCATTTCAGTTACAAGCTAACCTCAAAAATGAGCTCTCTAGCTCTTTTTATAGTTTTTGACTAGGTTTTGGCCTTGTCCAAACCTAGTGTCCGGCCTAGTTAAAAATTAGGTTCCAGGGCCAATTTGAGGGCTTAAACGGAGTCTAAAAAATACGAAAATTGATATGTAGGTACTTCTAAGGCTCCTCAAGCTCAAGGACTCCTTGGCTTGCACAAAATGGAGCTACAAAAATATGAAATGGTATTTACAATGATTGTTAGTGATAAGAATCAATGTTTTACAAATGTTGATTTGGAAAATTTTGAAGGGCCTATCTGCTAGATTTGCATCGATTGCTTTGTCTACTTACTCCTTCACCTCGCTCTAACTCTCTCCGCTGGCTTCCTTGTCTAGTCAGTCCTTGGGTGCCCATACTGCTCTCAACACCCCCCCCTCTCTCGCGTCTGTCGTCCCTGACAGACCCTTGTTGCTGGGAGTGTTGGATGTAATATTCCACAACCTTAGTGGCAAGTTGATGTTCTTGTAGGCGTAGTCCTCGGGCTAAGTCTGTCATCATACGATCCCAATCAATTGGTCCTGGAATGTCCGGGTGTGGCAGACGTAACTGATCTGCATGGACCGCTTGTTCTACTGCAAATAGATGTAGCAAATGTGTGGGTCTGGGAATGAAGATTTTGGAATGATATTCCCAGAATCCCGTAGAGAACATTTCCTCAAATGTCTGCTTGAAGCATGAGGGTAAGTACTTTATTCATGCATGCCAGGCAAAGATTATAGTGACCGAGGGAGTCTGGCTCATGTCGTAGACTAAATCCTTGTTACCTTGAGAGAATCCAGGAGCAGAGATGTATGGAGCTTGTACATTCCGAAAGGTTTTGAAGACAATGGTCATGAGCTCGAATATCTTCATACACATTTTTGCTGCTATGTCGGGTACATTATTTAGACGTGTAGACCAGTGCCGAATTGTTCATATCATGTAGGCTACGGCTGGGGTCCCTCGAGGTGGAGCAAAATATGGATAGTTAACCCAAGCTGAGCATTCTTTATTGTTGCGTACCTTGATTGCAAATGCTTGCCAGGATCTGCGACGTACCACTGGGCAATAGCATGGATTATACTTGATATATAGTGGCATGGTTGCCCAGGTGCTCATCATCTCTGGGTAATCGGTTAATAGACGTGCACGCCAATTAGGTTGGAAGATCGAGCCAGCACGTGCATCTGTCGGTAAATCCCCTATCTCAAATTGAGTGGCGAATGTGGGCTCCTTCCCTGTATGTCTTTTGACTTCTGCATTATAATCATGTAGTAAGACAAAATAAGGCATGTATTGCGACTCTGATGTTGTGATTAACCGTTGATGGGATAAGTTTTGAAAGTAGGAAGACCGAAGGACAGTTTCTTCCAGATTTGTGAGAGATTGCATTTGCACGGCCACACAATCATCATGTGTCTTACCCACTTTCTCGACCCTTTTGACCCAATCTGGAACTTGAATTTCTAAAGTGTCTTGTCCTTCCTCTGTAGTTCGATCACCGGGTGTCGGCATAGGCTCGTATGGCTCTTCATAGCTGTCATCGACGAGGATTTCCACTAGTGTTTTAGGTTCTGGTTCTTCAATGGGCGAGGGTGGCCTTTCATATGGTAAGAGGCGTGCTTGAAGTTCTGCCACCTGTTTCTGGAGGGTCTCTATTTCTTCTGTAGAGTGTTGCAAGATTACTGGCTCCTGTTGAGCTGTGGGGACACTGGCTATCTGTTTCTTTAGATCTGCACATTCAGTCTCTAACTTTTCATATGACTCCAAGAAATTTGCATGCTCCTCAAGTAAGATGCAAATGTCTTCCGATGGGACTGCTCTATATCTGGTAGGACTAATGGTTGCTCCTATAGTTCCTTCCATAGCCGCTTCAAAGTTGTCTTGGTTTTGTTGTTGAAGTCTCTTGTTCTCTTCTAGTGCTGCTGCCATATGCTTCCTTAAATGCCCAATGTTGCGTCTGAGTGTAGCATTAGATATCATTTGCGCTTGAAGCACTGTTTCTAGTTCCTTGACTGCTTGGTCATCTACTGTTGATGTCTTTGATTCCAATTCGGAGTGAGCCTGCTGTAAGGTTGTATGCTCGATTAGGAGCGTTTGGTAATCAGCTTCAAGAGTGGTGACTCTAGCTTGCAGACGTTGAGATTATGTCTGGAGGGCAGCAGTGCGTTCTTCCAATTGATGGTATTCTTGTTGTAGTTGATGTGCACACTAAAGTAATGTGTTGAACGTGCTATTTACATTATGAGATGCAAGGGGGAAAATTTGAAATGCAGGGGAGGTGGGATTGGGTAGGGGGGTAGTGAATGTTGTGTGTGCCAATGATGTGAGTGGTGAGGTGGGGGGTAAGGGAGGGGAAGATGGTGGAATCGTGGGGAGAGGTGCTGTGGTTGGTGAGATGTCCATTGGGTCAGACAAAGTGGTGTGTACAAGGGCTACCATGTAGGTGGGTATGGTAGGTGAAGTGAGTGTGGTGTTCGTGTAAATTGATGTCGTTGCGAACATCGGGGAAATGTGCCTCTGAAACATTGGAGAGCGGATGAACTGCTCCACAAAGGATGGGTATTGGGGTGGTGAGGTCAGGTTGAAAGAGGGGTAGGGGCCCGATGGGAAGTGAGGGTCATGGAATGGAGGTACCCGTAGTGGGGCATAGGCTGGGAAACACAGGGTGCCTTCGGTGGGTGCTGGGTTTCCAACTACACTTGGAATTATGGGATGGCCAGTTATGGGTTCGGAGGATAGAAGGGATGAAGTGTACAAGGGATTGGTGACGAAGGAGAAGAGGGTGTCTTGTGAGGTGGGTTCTCGAAATGAGAATGATGTGAATGAGGATGGGTTATAAGTGAAGGCAGAAGTGATGACTGTCGTTTCTTCCATGGTGGAAGGTGGTGGTGGGGTTGGAGAAGGTGGTGATGGAGGATGCTGGGGTGAGATGGGTGATGTCTGAACGAAGGTTTCGGCAGAGAGGTCAGTGGTGGTTGTGGGAGTAGCTGTTGTTTCAATGGGTACTTCTTGTTCTGTGATGGGTATCCTGATAGTCTTACCTGCTCGTGGTAATGTGTCAACTCTGCGTTTGTAATACCTCACGGACTGGCGCACTGTAGTGTGGACAGCCTCTGGAACTCCTAAAGATTCTGACACTAATTTGAGGGTGTCAATGAAATGTTGGTCCACCCCCTCATTTGATAGCATTTCTTGCATCAAAGCTTGACCTGATACAAGAGAGAGTTGTAAGTACCCAAGGAGCAGATGCATAAGTCGTTTCTTGTCGATGTCTATCAAAAACTGGCCATAACTTTGGTTTGGATTTTTGATCTTTCAAATCATTCCTTGATGTTTTGGTATCTTTTAGTCCAAGAAGATGCTGCCATAGTGAATAACCAATATTTTTGAATATATGCATAGGATCAAGAAGATGACATACTTTTAACTCTTTCCAATACTCCAAAGAATACCATATTGATATGTTCTCTGCGAGTGCCAATTTCCCTTTACCTCTGTTCACATACTCATTATCTGAATCATCACTGAAGATTTCTGCTTCTGGATCTATCAGAGGTCCATCTGTCCATTTTTTATACCAATCCATAGGCATCATAGGTTTTGGATACTGGCCTGTTTCAAGCTTTCCATTAAAATGTATCGCTTCTCTTTTAGATCTTAATGGATGATCATCCGGCAAGAATCGTCGATGTCGAAGATAAATATTTTTGTTGAGATTCTTACTATAGATTGATCTCAACCAATCACCACAATATGGACAAGCTTTATAACCCTTAGTAGATATTCCTACATCATGGAAAAGGATAAAAATATAATTAGATTAAATCATATTTATTTACATGCATATTGAATAAAAAAATTACATCAATACCTGAACAAATGCCATATCCAGGAAAATCGTGAATAGTCCAAGCCACAATACCACGAATCGTAATATGTCTTTCATTGATGCTTTTCGATATATCAATGAAATTAATACCTCTCCATAACTCTTGAAGATCGTCAATGAGAGGAGCAAGATATACATTCATATCTTTAACTTGTCTTTTGCCTGGGATTAAAAGTGAAAGCATTAAATGTTCCTTTTTAATGCTAAGATATGGCAGAAGATTGTAGTTTATGACTATCACTGGCCATGTTGACCATTTACAAGATTTCATGGAGAATGGATTAACCCCATCTAATGCAACTCCTAACTTTAGATTCTGTGGATTTTGTGCAAATTCAGGCCATGTAGAATCAATATGCTGAAAAGCAACACTATCATGAGGAATTCTGATTATTCCATCAGTACTTTTGTGATCATGTCCCCAAGTCAAAAGCTTTGATAATTTGGGGCTTTGAAACATATGTCTAATCCGTGGAGCCAATGGAAAATGTCTCAATACCTTATTCGGGATTTTACCTTCTTCACCCTTATATCGAGGAGATTGACATTTGGGACATGTCAAAGAGTCTGCGTATTCACCTCTATATAAAATACAATCGTTAGGACATGCATGTATACATTGATAATCTATACCAAGATTGTTGATTATCTTCTTCATTTCATCATGTGAGGTAGGAAGAATATTTTGACTTGGTAAAAACTTTTCAGATAATAACCTGTAAGTTTATCAAAAGAAGATATATTAAAAAAGGTAAATAAATATATATACATATATACATGCAGGTTTTTATTCTTACTTTAGATAAGGTAAGAACAAGAACTTGAATTGAAAAAATACTTTTTGTCTGTGCATCTTTTAAAACTATTAATGCATCTTTCAAAATATTTACGCAAAACAATCGTATCCTGTCAATTCACACATATGTTCATATAATGGTGACCTGGATGAATCGCATGCACAGAGGTTAGTCAAGATAGAGCAGGATTTCTCGGGTATGCAGTAAACCTCGTGCATGTCAATGATGAGCATCTGAACTTTAGGATACAAAGTGGACTACTCCATTATAATTAGATTGCTGTCTCTTGAGTAACCTCTGTGCATGCGACTCATCTAGGTCACCATTGCGAATATTTGGAAAGATGCATTAATAGTTTTAAAAGATGCGCGGACAAAAAGTTTCCATTCAATTCAAGTTCTTGCTCTTATAACCTTATCTAAAGTAATAATAAAAACCTACATGTATTTATATATGTATATATATTTATGCATATATATATATATAAAAATAGAAAGAAAATTGAAATTTATACCTTAATAGTGTCGAAACAGATACATTACTCCATCCAAAACGATTTTGAAGGTTGAGAATAAGTAAGCTCGCATTTAGTCGTGTCAAATGACTTCCTTCATATACATGCTTTAGACATTCCTCTCGAAGATATTTCTCATTTTTAGAAATATCCATGCTCTCACTGTCTATACCAATCCTCAATAAAATCTGCCATGCCATCATCTTCATCATTGTCACACAAATCTTGTACTTTATCATCTTTTGAATATAGAGCTTTCAACTTTGCATATTGCACAAGCTTAGTTTTGCGTAGCCTCCTCATGGAAGCTTCTGATAAATGAGGTCTTATTGGTAATTGTGAATGTTGTGGACGAATATCATCAACATCATACGTTGGAATCTACACATATAAATAAAACTCATTAGTATTCCATAAATGAATAAAAATTAAACTTCAAATATAAAATTAAGTATATAACTTATTAAATATGGATAGAAAATTTTTATTCTCTGATGCTAAAAGGTGCTCTTGGAGGTCTACGCCATCCATAATTCACTAATAGTTCATCACCAGCATGTAATGTAGTAATAGCATTGACAACTATGTATCTTGATACATCTCTACTCATGTATGGTGATTCATGACTATTTTCACGCTCCTCAAATGTGCAATTAGTCCTTGAACTATTATGTAACCCTTGACTACTATTTATTAAACCTGCTATATTTCCATGTGTGTAAGGTCTTCCATCAATATATAATCTTTCATTTTCTGCATGTAAAATCCTTCTACTAGTAAGAGATGTTGCGTTCAAGCATATTCCATAAGTACTCATGCTTTGAACATAACGTGAAAGTCGATGCCAATCTCCCCATCCATATATAGGACCACAAAATGACATAAGAGTGACTTCAGAGTTCGGAGGCACATACAAATCCTCTACAATAAAGAGACCACGACCAGCATTAGTAATAGTGGATGGAGCAATCATATAGCGATTACCCCAAAAGTTGAAAACCTCTCCATCTAAAGGAAGTGGTCTTCTATTCCATCCTCCATATCTTCTTCTATCATATGTTTGTACTAAAGAACGATCACGAGCTGGCAATGGATAATCTCCAGCCGTTTCATTCTCTAAACCAGGAGGTAGAGGATTTCTAGAAACCTTTGCTTGTAATTGATGAACAGCAAGTCCATGACGTGTACGAGGTATATTAACATTATGAGAAAAATCATCATCATCATCATCATCGAGCAAGTATTCCTGTATATCAATAATAATTTGATTTTATACATGGTTTTTAAATAAAAAAATGACATTAATATATATAGAAAATACATACCCAAGCATTATCACGTTGACTAGGTGATGGTGCATGCTCAAAAGTACCATACTCTGCCTCATGTTGAATACATTCCAATCGTGGTCTTCGATACGTGCCATAACAAGAGTTACACCAACATATAATATGCTCTTGATAGTAAAATTCATCATAATTCCTATCGGAGGACACATGTGAGATCGTTGCATGGGTAGGAGGTGGTGGAGTACCCTCTGATTGATCAGAATCTGCACATCATAAGAAACATAAAAAATATATATAAGTTATGTATCCATCAAATATAGTTAAAATTAAATATTTCATATACTTACAGTATAAAGTCGTTGCACGATGAGGAGACGGTGGTGGAGTTCCATCTGATTGATCAGAATCTACAAATAATGGTATTTGATATTAATAATTTGATTATCTACATAAATAAAAAATTCACATATACATATTTACACATACACACATATTCACATATACACATTTATACATACACACATATGATACACAACACAAATTATTGTGGGATAAATGCATGTATTTTGTATGAATGAGTGTATATGCATGCATGTGTGTGTACGTATATATGTGGATATGTATATGTGTGTTTATGTTATATGTATGTGTGTTTATGTTATATGTATGTGTATATGTGTGTATATATGTGTATGTATTCTAACTTTTTTTTTTGTTTGAGATTAAATTAACAGGAGATATTGTATGGTCGAAAAAAATAAGAGGCGAGCTAACATACCACCTGAGTCGTGGCAGTTTTTTCGTAGACAGCTACGTCTTCAGGAGTCATTTCCTCGGCAGAAGGTACACAAATTAATAGTTTATATTTATAAATTTTAGATATTTTAGTAATTTTTTAATTTAATTTATGTATTTTTTTCCTTGAATAAACAGGCTGCTGCAAAGAAGAGAGTGGAGTCGGGCCACACATCGCACTTAGGCCAAATGGGCCATAATGGTTTTGTAGCTACGTTTGTAAGTATATGTGTTATTGTGAGTATATTTTTTATTTTAGTTAAAATGCAAGCAACTAATGTTTTTTATTTGTTTCATTGCAGCGAAAGGATTATGGCCGATATCCTACGAAACACGAGATCGAGTATGCTACACATTTTGGATATCGGCGTTTGAGCGAGTATATACAAGATCATCCTGATGCCTTTGTGAGTATTTTTAAATTTTATATAATTATTTTGTTGTTATGAATGTTTTAATTATTTTATTGATTTATGTTTGTTATATGTAATACAGGAGTATTATGGGGAGACAAATATGGATGAGGTGGAGAGACAAACACAGGAGGGACGATCTCGATCGTCACAGGGTGATCATGAGGATGAGGATTAGGAAGATCAGGATGATCATGATATTGCTGATGATGATGATGATCATGATGATGATGATTAGGATTTTAGTTGATTATGACATTGGATTATATGTATTTACATTGATATATATATATATATTTATCTATATATTTTTCATTTCAGTCATGTTTTGAATTGTGTGTATGGTATTAAGTAATGAAGAGTTTTGTTCTATTGATTGTTATTATTGTTTATATTAAGCATGTGTTTTAATACTTTAATTATATAATTCATTCATATGTGTGTACCTAAGTGTATATGTATGTGTGTGTATATGTATGTATGTGCATGTGTATGTGTGTGTATATGTATGTATGTGCATGTGCATGTATAAGTGTATATGTGTGTATGAGTATGTGCATGTGCATGTGTATGTGTGTATATGTATATGCATGTATATGTATAACTCTATGTGTATGTGTGTGTATGTGCATGTATATGTGTATATGTGCATGTGTATGTGTGCGTATATGTATGTATATGCATGTGCATGTATAAGTGTATATGTATGTATCAATATGTGCATGTTCTTGTGTATGTGTGTGTATATGTATAACTCTATGTGTATGTGTGTGTATGTGCATGTATATGTGTATATGTAGGTATATGCATGTGTGTGTGCTTCTTCATCATGTATAAGTGTATGAGTGCATATCAATAAGTGTGAGTATGGTATGTAATGAAAATAACACAATTCAAATAATCTACAAATAATAGAAATTGTACTTACAATTGTGATCCATAGTTTTTGCTTGGTTAGCTTCTTGAATAACCTGCAATAAAGAGAGAGAGAGAGAGAGAGATCTAGAGAGAGAGAGAGAGAGTGAGATCTAGAGAGAGAGAGAGATCTAGAGAGAGAGATCTAGAGAGAGAGATCTAGAGAGAGAGAGATCTAGAGAGAGAGAGATCTAGAGAGAGAGGGAGAAAATTCAAAGAGAGAAAGATGTAGAAAGAGAGAAACAAAGACAGAGGGAGACAATAACAGAGAGCTTAAGCAAAACAACAATTTTGCATATACTTGCTTCAGCTCGTAAGCGCAACGCAATTGCGAACGTTGAAGAGCTCTTCGATCGGATGCCTAAAAATGCCGATTGCAGAGCCTCCAACGTTTTAATTTTTGTCCGTCAACAGATCGTCGTATAAGCGATGCAACGCGTCGTCGTATAAGCGACATTTGTTTAGCGTCACGTATACGACGGTCTGCACCGTCACTTATACGACGGTGTGAACCGTCGCTTATGCGACGTAAAAAAGCATCGCTTAAGCGACACCTTTGACAAGCGTCGTTTAAGCGACGTTAGGCAGAAGCGTCGCAAATACCGTCGCAAATACCGTTGTTTTTTGCGTCGCATAATCGACGGTCCGCGCTCGACGGTAATTCCGACGCAAGTTGCAATTTTATAGCGACAAAATTCTGTCGCGTTAACCGTCACTACATGCCTGTATTCCTTGTAGTGAGAAGAAGAAAGTGGAGAAGATGAAAATAAAGATATCGATAAGGAAAATGATTAAAATGAATTATATCATAAGATAATGTATGTATATAAATATACATATATATATATATATATATATATATATATATATATATATATATATATATATATATATATATATATATATATATATATATATATATATATATATATATATATATATATATATGTGTATGTATGTATATATTAAAAACATATAGATAAATATCAAGATATGAATCTATCTGGATTTAATAAATAAGTAAAGTAACAGATAAAATAAATGTATGTGTTTTACTTATTCATGACTCTATTAATGTTAAATTTTGTTCCTTGCAGGGTACTGACAGAGATTTGTGATCAGGTTATTAATAGGAAATCTTTTAGGTTTGATTGGATTGTTTGACTATCTTGGATTCCAGAATGGACAGTGAAGATTCCAATGATATATCCATCCCAGAGGGTAGCATTCCTGATAGATTTAGAGAGACGTCGAGGAGTGTACCTGAAGGAAGAACCTTAGATAGTTCTTTCATATCGACTTACTTGCTCCCTACACCCAAAAATCATGAAAGAATTCCTGTTGAGGAGTTTGTTAAAGATCAAATTACTAGTGAGACTTTGATCTCATCATCAAACGAAGGGAGTGTGTTCAGGTATCGAGCGGCACGAACATATGGAGAAAATGACACTTCAGTGGACAGTGAATCATACATGACAGTGGACCCAACAGAACTCCTTGTTTATAGTCCCGACTTAGCGGAATATGCAGAACTTTTACAACAACTTGCTTTGTTCTGTAGGGAACGTGAACGGGGGGAGACGTCTTAAAGATGAATAAAAAAGCTGTGTTAAAACTATGTGTAAATACTGTTTATTTAAAAAATCAAGTTAGGTTTTTTTGTGAAGAATAAAACCAGGAAGATCTTCAAAAGTCAGCAAGGAGTCAAATACCAATGTACATAAATAAAACCAGGTAATATTTTCCTTCTAAGTGATTATTTGTATATAAACTCTTGTGAAATAAATTTCTGGGTGATTGCAAATGACAAGTTCAAATGATTTTTTATTTTATATTGGTGAGATGTTATTGTTTCAGTATCCTTTTTTCCTCTTCTATATATGTGTATACATGTATACATATGTCCATATAAAAAGACTACATGAGTTGGATATATAAAAAGTAAAAGAATGCATAATTAAGAAAATTAAGTAGAACAAAAGTAGTATATACGAGTAAGATTGGAAGACGTACTAGAACTTTTGAGAACAAGAACGAGGAAGGAAAAGGGAAGACCTAGACTAAGTATCTGTATATACTAGTGTTTATGACACTTGATTAGTGAGACACTTCGACTTTTGCTCTTGATCTTTCATCTGACCTGATCTTCAGATAGATTATGTCTTGAGAAAAGAGTTCTTATACCAGCCAGCTATCTATGTGTATGTGTATGTGCCATTGGGCGTTGCGATGAGCTAATAGGCGAGTGGGACTACCCTGGTCATGTGATCAGGGCCACAAGCTGATGCTAGTTGTGTCGTATGGCCTGACCTACATGTTGTTACGCGCTCATACGGGTTGATAGGCGGGTGGAGTCACTTTGATCGGGTGGTCAGAACCACGAGCTGACGTTGATTTCGTATGAGGATGACATTGTGCATCGTGCACTATGTCGGGTCGGTAGATGGGTGGGCTAAACCTGTCCGTGTGGTGAGGTCCACGAGTCGCATCCGATTTCGACATAGGCCAATATGTGTGGATAAATAAATAAAAGTAAAAACAAAAACATAAAGGCTGAGCTGGAACAAAGAATTAAAATAAAGAAAAAAATAGAATAAAAATAAGAGAGAAATAAGAGAAGGTCTGATGGGGATTCAGATGATGGGAGATCAATAATGAAGCCAGATGGGAGTCTCATAAATCAAGTTAGTGAGGACTGGTATATGCAAACGCTTCGGATAGGCTACTAGATCTGACTGGGTCGAGTTAGCGAGAGAGTTAAGAAGTTTTTGATTTACTCATGTGATTTCTAGTCTAAGTGCATTAATGTATTCTGATACATTGTATGGGATGTTTTTGTCTACTTTCTTCTCTTAATTTATCCCAAATTTAATGCATTTTTAGTTGTTATGTATATTCTCTTTAATTTAAGTTTACTTTCCATGACTACTTGATGCTCGTTCGTGTTTATTGGTATGTATGTAGGTTGGTACATCCGGAGGATGCACAGGTTCAGAGGGGGTGGATGTCGTCCTAATTTGGATTCAGGCCTTGGATATCAAATTACAGACACCAACACAAAGCCCTAATAAAAATGATTTTATGAGTATGATGTTAGAGATGGACATTCTCAACACATCTAAACCGGTGAAATCTATCCTTATATGTGGATCTGATTGCATATAAGTGCTCGATATATTTTGTTTCTATTTCTTGTTATTGAATGGTGACTCTGGTTGTTTGATCACTTTGAAATCGAGAGTATCAATGAAATAAACATAGCAATGCATGAGGAAAACTCAGAGATTATGTATGGTAAGTATACATTTATGTGTGTGTTTTTACGACTTGTATGAGTTCTTATAAATCCATTGAGGAACATACATAGGAATGCATGCGCGTGAAGGAATTACATGTGGTCATATAAACATAACGAGAGTGTGAGAGCATGTAATTTAAAGTGTAACTTATGTGTGTACGCATGAACCTGCATATGTATAGGTTTATATATATATATATGCATAAATGTGTTTTTAAGTGGAGCGTACATGTGAAGATAACCATATAAGGAAATCACGTGCGTTGTTCTAGAGTGGGGGGAAGTTTTCCAGATGGTGGCAGGTAATCCAAGAGGAAGGGATATTCATGTGGGCTCGAAGCTCAGAAAGCAGTTGACAAGCGACTAGACAGAGATCTTTGGGTGGCTTGGGTCTTCCGTTTCAATTTTTGTGCAGGAAACCATTAATATGAGAAGTCTGGGAAGTTCATCTTCATAGCGACAAGGGCGTCTTCTGTTTCAGGTTTATTGTACTTCTGTGAGAAAGAAGAATCAGGAAAAAGAAGCCGCACTGGAAGGGAGGCACGTACATGAGGGTGCAAGTTCCTAAAAAGGAGGTGCAAGAACCGAGTGAGAACGGAAGGATTATGACGACTTATCTCCTCTGTAGAACTCACTAGAGTTCTGATTTCGATGGTGAAGCAACAACAACCGGAAGATTCTTAGAAACTATTCTGAAGCGCATGAAGGGAAGGAGAACTCAGCGGACACATACGGACGATGCTATAGATCATTGCAGGAGAATGGATAGTGGGAGAGGATAGTAGGAGAGAACAGGGAAAGGCAGGAAGTTCATCTTACGAACATGGACTGAAACTTCGACATGATTGCAAGGTGCGCACTGTTCATTGAGGAGCAAACAACAACATCACTTTCAAGATGAGGACGAGAAGCAGAATTCTGAAGAAACGATGTGATGCTAATTCAAATCATCAAATGTAGAATAATTTTGTGAGTATTTACTTACTTATGATATATTCACTGTATGAGTTCTGAATTTCCGATTGATTTTGTGCACAAATCATTTGGTAATGTTCAGGACGCACGACTGCGTGGTATCGTGCTCACAATGATTAAGTTAAAGTTGTAGTTGACAGCATCGATTTCATAAACTTCTGTTTACGAATATCCTCCATTCCATATTATATCTAATGCAAAGCACTCTGCTTGTTCTCGGATGCTAAAGCTCATCCAACTCCTACTTGAATCAACTTTTGACCCGCAATTCAGAATTTTCGGCCTGATTGTGATAAAGCTCTAATATGCTAAAGGCTCCCTGATCTAAAACACTCTTTTGTCTAAGCGTCGTCATGTTGGAATTTTAGCTAATCAATTATGAAGCGATTGCGCAATTGTTTTACTTTATTATTTCTGATTAGCATTTTGATGTTTTCTGCGCTGATCTGTTCACCTCAACCTAGGATGATTGCTCTCTGATATGTTAAGGATTTTCTTGACTGTGTTCACATGCTTTGAAGATAACACTGAAGAACTTCGCAAAAGAATGAAATGAATACAGGAGAAATCGATTTCGAGATTAACTTTGCTGTTGTTCTGCTACGTTATCTATACATGTGTTAAAGATTTTCTGCTAAATCACTATTGCGACGCCATATTTTAATGAGAATGATGGATAGTTGACACTCCAGCTGAAGTGAACGTCAAATAAATTTCTATGAAAAATTTCTGTGCTTTTGAACTGAATATCTACAGTTTTTTTTTCGAATGACTTGACTGTGAAACGTATTGAGTAGTACAGATATGATTCTTTGTTTTAAAACTACAAAATTTATAAAAGACGTAAATGATTTGCCTTGATGCATGTTGACAAGTTGACTTGACAATGACGCATTTTGCTAAATTTTGAATCAAATTTAACTGTTGAAAAGTATAATGTGAAATGAAATGTTGGTCCAGGCATAATGATTGGTACGCTTCAATAATCTAATAAGGAAGTTAATGTTCAGAACAAATGTTGAGGCAATAAACTTTCACTTAACTTTGATCTGCAAGGGATTTTCTTGTCTTCGTCAAATGAACTTACGTAATGACTTACATGATGACTATAGGTACCGATTGAGAATTTTTTCCACATAAATTAAACTTCAAGCCTATAGGTTATTAAGGCCTCTTAGATCATGGAATACGTTATGCCATAGAGGTGATTTCAACAGCCATATGTGTTTAGCATCGAAGAAATTTCATTCTTGTATTTCTTTCACTTTTGTATGTTACATGCTCCAAAGCTTTAAATTATATGTCAAATCTTTGATTTTGAACTGTTTAAAATATCCGTGAATATAATTTTCTATTTGAGATTCCATCGTACTTGGGTTTCGCTAGAAGCACTCTATGTGCACTCCTAAGCGCACAAGAACCCGACCACATGAGTGAATCCTCCTTTCCACGAACCCCGACGACAACATAAAACAGAGGATTCTAGTATTGTTGCTTCTTTCAAGCAACTATCACTTGCTAGCTCAAAAGACATGAACCTTATAGATAGCGAACTTGGTTGCGTAGGAACTATTGTTGGTATCTACGAAATTTCATTTCGTACATTCAAACAGGTAGAAAAAAGTTTATATTTTTTTATGATAGAGTTAGTTATTTTTTTAAGCACCTAATAATGGGTTTTTGTTGTTATATATTTTGATAGGTCATGTTGAAGGTTGATTGGTTTTGAGCCGAGTATAAAGGTAGTAATTCCACATTAAGAAAGGAATTATCTGCGCTTTGGGCAATTGATTCTTCCAAGGTAATGCGATCTACTAAAGAATCATATATTCTTCCTAGGCATATTGAACAAACATTTTTTTATAAAAACCCAGATTGTCATCCTTGGTGGCAAGTCATTCATGTGCAACCTAGAGGTAGGTCATTGTTTGAACAGTTTATTGTTAGAGAGATCGACGAAAGTCCTCTTGATGATTCAGCATCAAATACTGATACATCAACATCTGAAAGAGAAATTAGAATCATTATACGTGATAATGATACTAATGTTTTTTATGAAGAGGATAATTCTCTACATGTTGATTCTACTGATGAGGAAGAGGAATTACCAGAAATAGATATTAATCCATCAATAGATGATGTGATTCATGAGAACATAGATTTAACAATAGAAGAAATAAATGAAATCAATAAGGATAATGAAGATGAGACTATATTGATGTCTGACCAAAATGATGGCAATAATGAAAACATATGAGCAGATGAGATGGTAAATTCTACTCTAGTTATCGATCAATAACTTGAAGCTTCTGAATAGATATCAGATAATAGATTTTTTTATTAACTTGAATAACGATGAATCCTACTAGAGATATGAAATCATGTTCTTTTAAGTTAGAACATGAAGCTCGGGGGTATGCCTAATTATTTTATATATAGCTTTATCTTCGAGGAGCAAATTTTTATCATGTATGTATGCATATGTGTGTGTGTTCATGTGTATTATAGGTATACATATGTTAGTATGCATATATATGTATTTCATGTATATGTATGTGTTTGCCCGTGTGTGATATATGTATACATGTAGTCATGTATGCATGTATATGTGTGCATGTAGGCATGTATATGTGATGTGTGCATGTATATATATATATATATATATATATATATATATATATATATATATATATATATATATATATATATATATATATATATATATATATATATATATATATATATATATATATATATATATATATATATATATGTCTATGTGTAAATGTGTACATGTAAATATGTATGCATGTATATATATATATATATATATATATATATATATATATATATATATATATATATATATATATATATATATATATATATATATGTGTGTGTGTGTGTGTGTGTGTGTGTGTGTGTGTGTGTGTGCATTTAGGCATGTATGTGTGATGCATAATATGTGTGTATGTAGGCATGTTTATGTGATGTGTACATGTATATATGTACATATGTCTATGTGTAAATGTGTACATGTGAATATGTATGCATGTATATATATATTTATGTGTGCGTTTAGGCATGTATGTGTGATGCATAATATGTCTACTCCATTTTATATTTATGCATGTGTATCTACATGATGTGTATATATCTTTAAATATATTATGATCCTCGTTGATTCGAGTAGCTATATATACAGGCATAAGGTTGGGACGAGAGTGGTAATCAGCTTCAAGAGTGGTGACTCTAGCTTGCAGACGTTGAGATTCTGTCTGGAGGGCAGCAGTGCGTTCTTCCAATTGATGGTATTCTTGTTGTAGTTGATGTGCACACTAAAGTAATGTGTTGAACGTGCTATTTACATTATGAGATGCAAGGGGGAAAATTTGAAATGCAGGGGAGGTGGGATTGGGTAGGGGGGTAGTGAATGTTGTGTGTGCCAATGATGTGAGTGGTGAGGTGGGGGGTAAGGGAGGGGAAGATGGTGGAATCGTGGGGAGAGGTGCTGTGGTTGGTGAGATGTCCATTGGGTCAGACAAAGTGGTGTGTACAAGGGCTACCATGTAGGTGGGTATGGTAGGTGAAGTGAGTGTGGTGTTCGTGTAAATTGATGTCGTTGCGAACATCGGGGAAATGTGCCTCTGAAACATTGGAGAGCGGATGAACTGCTCCACAAAGGATGGGTATTGGGGTGGTGAGGTCAGGTTGAAAGAGGGGTAGGGGCCCGATGGGAAGTGAGGGTCATGGAATGGAGGTACCCGTAGTGGGGCATAGGCTGGGAAACACAGGGTGCCTTCGGTGGGTGCTGGGTTTCCAACTACACTTGGAATTATGGGATGGCCAGTTATGGGTTCGGAGGATAGAAGGGATGAAGTGTACAAGGGATTGGTGACGAAGGAGAAGAGGGTGTCTTGTGAGGTGGGTTCTCGAAATGAGAATGATGTGAATGAGGATGGGTTATAAGTGAAGGCAGAAGTGATGACTGTCGTTTCTTCCATGGTGGAAGGTGGTGGTGGGGTTGGAGAAGGTGGTGATGGAGGATGCTGGGGTGAGATGGGTGATGTCTGAACGAAGGTTTCGGCAGAGAGGTCAGTGGTGGTTGTGGGAGTAGCTGTTGTTTCAATGGGTACTTCTTGTTCTGTGATGGGTATCCTGATAGTCTTACCTGCTCGTGGTAATGTGTCAACTCTGCGTTTGTAATACCTCACGGACTGGCGCACTGTAGTGTGGACAGCCTCCGGAACTCCTAAAGATTCTGACACTAATTTGAGGGTGTCAATGAAATGTTGGTCCACCCCCTCATTTGATAGCATTTCTTGCATCAAAGCTTGACCTGATACAAGAGAGAGTTGTAAGTACCCAAGGAGCAGATGCATAAGTCGTTTCTTGTCGATGTCTATCAAAAACTGGCCATAACTTTGGTTTGGATTTTTGATCTTTCAAATCATTCCTTGATGTTGTGGTATCTTTTAGTCCAAGAAGATGCTGCCATAGTGAATAACCAATATTTTTGAATATATGCATAGGATCAAGAAGATGACATACTTTTAACTCTTTCCAATACTCCAAAGAATACCATATTGATATGTTCTCTGCGAGTGCCAATTTCCCTTTACCTCTGTTCACATACTCATTATCTGAATCATCAGTGAAGATTTCTGCTTCTGGATCTATCAGAGGTCCATCTGTCCATTTTTTATACCAATCCATAGGCATCATAGGTTTTGGATACTGGCCTGTTTCAAGCTTTCCATTAAAATGTATCGCTTCTCTTTTAGATCTTAATGGATGATCATCAGGCAAGAATCGTCGATGTCGAAGATAAATATTTTTGTTGAGATTCTTACTATAGATTGATCTCAACCAATCACCACAATATGGACAAGCTTTATAACCCTTAGTAGATATTCCTACATCATGGAAAAGGATAAAAATATAATTAGATTAAATCATATTTATTTACATGCATATTGAATAAAAAAATTACATCAATACCTGAACAAACGCCATATCCAAGAAAATCGTGAATAGTCCAAGCCACAATACCACGAATCGTAATATGTCTTTCATTGATGCTTTTCGATATATCAATGAAATTAATACCTCTCCATAACTCTTGAAGATCGTCAATGAGAGGAGCAAGATATACATTCATATCTTTAACTTGTCTTTTGCCTGGGATTAAAAGTGAAAGCATTAAATGTTCCTTTTTAATGCTAAGATATGGCAGAAGATTGTAGTTTATGACTATCACTGGCCATGTTGACCATTTACAAGATTTCATGGAGAATGGATTAACCCCATCTAATGCAACTCCTAACTTTAGATTCTGTGGATTTTGTGCAAATTCAGGCCATGTAGAATCAATATGCTGAAAAGCAACACTATCATGAGGAATTCTGATTATTCCATCAGTACTTTTGTGATCATGTCCCCAAGTCAAAAGCTTTGATAATTTGGGGCTTTGAAACATATGTCTAATCCGTGGAGCCAATGGAAAATGTCTCAATACCTTATTTGGGATTTTACCTTCTTCACCCTTATATCGAGGAGATTGACATTTGGGACATGTCAAAGAGTCTGCGTATTCACCTCTATATAAAATACAATCGTTAGGACATGCATGTATACATTGATAATCTATACCAAGATTGTTGATTATCTTCTTCATTTCATCATGTGAGGTAGGAAGAATATTTTGACTTGGTAAAAACTTTTCAGATAATAACCTGTAAGTTTATCAAAAGAAGATATATTAAAAAAGGTAAATAAATATATATACATATATACATGCAGGTTTTTATTCTTACTTTAGATAAGGTAAGAACAAGAACTTGAATTGAAAAAATACTTTTTGTCCGTGCATCTTTTAAAACTATTAATGCATCTTTCAAAATATTTACGCAAAACAATCGTATCCTGTCAATTCACACATATGTTCATATAATGGTGACCTGGATGAATCGCATGCACAGAGGTTAGTCAAGATAGAGCAGGATTTCTCGGGTATGCAGTAAACCTCGTGCATGTCAATGATGAGCATCTGAACTTTAGGATACAAAGTGGACTACTCCATTATAATTAGATTGCTGTCTCTTGAGTAACCTCTGTGCATGCGACTCATCTAGGTCACCATTGCGAATATTTGGAAAGATGCATTAATAGTTTTAAAAGATGCGCGGACAAAAAGTTTCCATTCAATTCAAGTTCTTGCTCTTATAACCTTATCTAAAGTAATAATAAAAACCTACATGTATTTATATATGTATATATATTTATGCATATATATATATATATAAATAGAAAGAAAATTGAAATTTATACCTTAATAGTGTCGAAACAGATACATTACTCCATCCAAAACGATTTTGAAGGTTGAGAATAAGTAAGCTCGCATTTAGTCGTGTCAAATGACTTCCTTCATATACATGCTTTAGACATTCCTCTCGAAGATATTTCTCATTTTTAGAAATATCCATGCTCTCACTGTCTATACCAATCCTCAATAAAATCTGCCATGCCATCATCTTCATCATTGTCACACAAATCTTGTACTTTATCATCTTTTGAATATAGAGCTTTCAACTTTGCATATTGCACAAGCTTAGTTTTGCGTAGCCTCCTCATGGAAGCTTCTGATAAATGAGGTCTTATTGGTAATTGTGAATGTTGTGGACGAATATCATCAACATCATACGTTGGAATCTACACATATAAATAAAACTCATTAGTATTCCATAAATGAATAAAAATTAAACTTCAAATATAAAATTAAGTATATAACTTATTAAATATGGATAGAAAATTTTTATTCTCTGATGCTAAAAGGTGCTCTTGGAGGTCTACGCCATCCATAATTCACTAATAGTTCATCACCAGCATGTAATGTAGTAATAGCATTGACAACTATGTATCTTGATACATCTCTACTCATGTATGGTGATTCATGACTATTTTCACGCTCCTCAAATGTGCAATTAGTCCTTGAACTATTATGTAACCCTTGACTACTATTTATTAAACCTGCTATATTTCCATGTGTGTAAGGTCTTCCATCAATATATAATCTTTCATTTTCTGCATGTAAAATCCTTCTACTAGTAAGAGATGTTGCGTTCAAGCATATTCCATAAGTACTCATGCTTTGAACATAACGTGAAAGTCGATGCCAATCTCCCCATCCATATATAGGACCACAAAATGACATAAGAGTGACTTCAGAGTTCGGAGGCACATACAAATCCTCTACAATAAAGAGACCACGACCAGCATTAGTAATAGTGGATGGAGCAATCATATAGCGATTACCCCAAAAGTTGAAAACCTCTCCATCTAAAGGAAGTGGTCTTCTATTCCATCCTCCATATCTTCTTCTATCATATGTTTGTACTAAAGAACGATCACGAGCTGGCAATGGATAATCTCCAGCCGTTTCATTCTCTAAACCAGGAGGTAGAGGATTTCTAGAAACCTTTGCTTGTAATTGATGAACAGCAAGTCCATGACGTGTACGAGGTATATTAACATTATGAGAAAAATCATCATCATCATCATCATCGAGCAAGTATTCCTGTATATCAATAATAATTTGATTTTATACATGGTTTTTAAATAAAAAAATGACATTAATATATATAGAAAATACATACCCAAGCATTATCACGTTGACTAGGTGATGGTGCATGCTCAAAAGTACCATACTCTGCCTCATGTTGAATACATTCCAATCGTGGTCTTCGATACGTGCCATAACAAGAGTTACACCAACATATAATATGCTCTTGATAGTAAAATTCATCATAATTCCTATCGGAGGACACATGTGAGATCGTTGCATGGGTAGGAGGTGGTGGAGTACCCTCTGATTGATCAGAATCTGCACATCATAAGAAACATAAAAAATATATATAAGTTATGTATCCATCAAATATAGTTAAAATTAAAAATTTCATATACTTACAGTATAAAGTCGTTGCACGATGAGGAGACGGTGGTGGAGTTCCATCTGATTGATCAGAATCTACAAATAATGGTATTTGATATTAATAATTTGATTATCTACATAAATAAAAAATTCACATATACATATTTACACATACACACATATTCACATATACACATTTATACATACACACATATTCACATATACACAACACAAATTATTGTGGGATAAATGCATGTATTTTGTATGAATGAGTGTATATGCATGCATGTGTGTGTACGTATATATGTGGATATGTATATGTGTGTTTATGTTATATGTATGTGTGTTTATGTTATATGTATGTGTATATGTGTGTATATATGTGTATGTATTCTAACTTTTTTTTTTGTTTGAGATTAAATTAACAGGAGATATTGTATGGTCGAAAAAAATAAGAGGCGAGCTAACATACCACCTGAGTCGTGGCAGTTTTTTCGTAGACAGCTACGTCTTCAGGAGTCATTTCCTCGGCAGAAGGTACACAAATTAATAGTTTATATTTATAAATTTTAGATATTTTAGTAATTTTTTAATTTAATTTATGTATTTTTTTCCTTGAATAAACAGGCTGCTGCAAAGAAGAGAGTGGAGTCGGGCCACACATCGCACTTAGGCCAAATGGGCCATAATGGTTTTGTAGCTACGTTTGTAAGTATATGTGTTATTGTGAGTATATTTTTTATTTTAGTTAAAATGCAAGCAACTAATGTTTTTTATTTGTTTCATTGCAGCGAAAGGATTATGGCCGATATCCTACGAAACACGAGATCGAGTATGCTACACATTTTGGATATCGGCGTTTGAGCGAGTATATACAAGATCATCCTGATGCCTTTGTGAGTATTTTTAAATTTTATATAATTATTTTGTTGTTATGAATGTTTTAATTATTTTATTGATTTATGTTTGTTATATGTAATACAGGAGTATTATGGGGAGACAAATATGGATGAGGTGGAGAGACAAACACAGGAGGGACGATCTCGATCGTCACAGGGTGATCATGAGGATGAGGATTAGGAAGATCAGGATGATCATGATATTGCTGATGATGATGATGATCATGATGATGATGATTAGGATTTTAGTTGATTATGACATTGGATTATATGTATTTACATTGATATATATATATATATTTATCTATATATTTTTCATTTCAGTCATGTTTTGAATTGTGTGTATGGTATTAAGTAATGAAGAGTTTTGTTCTATTGATTGTTATTATTGTTTATATTAAGCATGTGTTTTAATACTTTAATTATATAATTCATTCATATGTGTGTACCTAAGTGTATATGTATGTGTGTGTATATGTATGTATGTGCATGTGTATGTGTGTGTATATGTATGTATGTGCATGTGCATGTATAAGTGTATATGTGTGTATGAGTATGTGCATGTGCATGTGTATGTGTGTATATGTATATGCATGTATATGTATAACTCTATGTGTATGTGTGTGTATGTGCATGTATATGTGTATATGTGCATGTGTATGTGTGCGTATATGTATGTATATGCATGTGCATGTATAAGTGTATATGTATGTATCAATATGTGCATGTTCTTGTGTATGTGTGTGTATATGTATAACTCTATGTGTATGTGTGTGTATGTGCATGTATATGTGTATATGTAGGTATATGCATGTGTGTGTGCTTCTTCATCATGTATAAGTGTATGAGTGCATATCAATAAGTGTGAGTATGGTATGTAATGAAAATAACACAATTCAAATAATCTACAAATAATAGAAATTGTACTTACAATTGTGATCCATAGTTTTTGCTTGGTTAGCTTCTTGAATAACCTGCAATAAAGAGAGAGAGAGAGAGAGAGAGAGATCTAGAGAGAGAGAGAGAGAGTGAGATCTAGAGAGAGAGAGAGATCTAGAGAGAGAGATCTAGAGAGAGAGAGATCTAGAGAGAGAGAGATCTAGAGAGAGAGGGAGAAAATTCAAAGAGAGAAAGATGTAGAAAGAGAGAAACAAAGACAGAGGGAGACAATAACAGAGAGCTTAAGCAAAACAACAATTTTGCATATACTTGCTTCAGCTCGTAAGCGCAACGCAATTGCGAACGTTGGAGAGCTCTTCGATCGGATGCCTGAAAATGCCGATTGCAGAGCCTCCAACGTTTTAATTTTTGTCCGTCAACAGATCGTCGTATAAGCGATGCAACGCGTCGTCGTATAAGCGACATTTGTTTAGCGTCACGTATACGACGGTCTGCACCGTCACTTATACGACGGTGTGAACCGTCGCTTATGCGACGTAAAAAAGCATCGCTTAAGCGACACCTTTGACAAGCGTCGTTTAAGCGACGTTAGGCAGAAGCGTCGCAAATACCGTTGTTTTTTACGTCGCATAATCGACGGTCCGCGCTCGACGGTAATTCCGACGCAAGTTGCAATTTTATAGCGACAAAATTCTGTCGCGTTAACCGTCACTACATGCCTGTATTCCTTGTAGTGAGAAGAAGAAAGTGGAGAAGATGAAAATGAAGATATCGATAAGGAAAATGATTAAAATGAATTATATCATAAGATAATGTATGTATATAAATATACATATATATATATATATATATATATATATATATATATATATATATATATATATATATATATATATATATATATATATATATATATATATATATATATATATATATATATATATATATATATGTATGTATGTATATATTAAAAACATATAGATAAATATCAAGATATGAATCTATCTGGATTTAATAAATAAGTAAAGTAACAGATAAAATAAATGTATGTGTTTTACTTATTCATGACTCTATTAATGTTAAATTTTGTTCCTTGCAGGGTACTGACAGAGATTTGTGATCAGGTTATTAATAGGAAATCTTTTAGGTTTGATTGGATTGTTTGACTATCTTGGATTCCAGAATGGACAGTGAAGATTCCAATGATATATCCATCCCAGAGGGTAGCATTCCTGATAGATTTAGAGAGATGTCGAGGAGTGTACCTGAAGGAAGAACCTTAGATAGTTCTTTCATATCGACTTACTTGCTCCCTACACCCAAAAATCATGAAAGAATTCCTGTTGAGGAGTTTGTTAAAGATCAAATTACTAGTGAGACTTTGATCTCATCATCAAACGAAGGGAGTGTGTTCAGGTATCGAGCGGCACGAACATATGGAGAAAATGACACTTCAGTGGACAGTGAATCATACATGACAGTGGACCCAACAGAACTCCTTGTTTATAGTCCCGACTTAGCGGAATATGCAGAACTTTTACAACAACTTGCTTTGTTCTGTAGGGAACGTGAACGGGGGGAGACGTCTTAAAGATGAATAAAAAAGCTGTGTTAAAACTATGTGTAAATACTGTTTATTTAAAAAATCAAGTTAGGTTTTTTTGTGAAGAATAAAACCAGGAAGATCTTCAAAAGTCAGCAAGGAGTCAAATACCAATGTACATAAATAAAACCAGGTAATATTTTCCTTCTAAGTGATTATTTGTATATAAACTCTTGTGAAATAAATTTCTGGGTGATTGCAAATGACAAGTTCAAATGATTTTTTATTTTATATTGGTGAGATGTTATTGTTTCAGTATCCTTTTTTCCTCTTCTATATATGTGTATACATGTATACATATGTCCATATAAAAAGACTACATGAGTTGGATATATAAAAAGTAAAAGAATGCATAATTAAGAAAATTAAGAGAACAAAAGTAGTATATACGAGTAAGATTGGAAGACGTACTAGAACTTTTGAGAACAAGAACGAGGAAGGAAAAGGGAAGACCTAGACTAAGTATCTGTATATACTAGTGTTTATGACACTTGATTAGTGAGACACTTCGACTTTTGCTCTTGATCTCTCATCTGACCTGATCTTCAGATAGATTATGTCTTGAGAAAAGAGTTCTTATACCAGCCAGCTATCTATGTGTATGTGTATGTGCCATTGGGCGTTGCGATGAGCTAATAGGCGAGTGGGACTACCCTGGTCATGTGATCAGGGCCACAAGCTGATGCTAGTTGTGTCGTATGGCCTGACCTACATGTTGTTACGCGCTCATACGGGTTGATAGGCGGGTGGAGTCACTTTGATCGGGTGGTCAGAACCACGAGCTGACGTTGATTTCGTATGAGGATGACATTGTGCATCGTGCACTATGTCGGGTCGGTAGATGGGTGGGCTAAACCTGTCCGTGTGGTGAGGTCCACGAGTCGCATCCGATTTCGACATAGGCCAATATGTGTGGATAAATAAATAAAAGTAAAAACAAAAACATAAAGGCTGAGCTGGAACAAAGAATTAAAATAAAGAAAAAAATAGAATAAAAATAAGAGAGAAATAAGAGAAGGTCTGATGGGGATTCAGATGATGGGAGATCAATAATGAAGCCAGATGGGAGTCTCATAAATCAAGTTAGTGAGGACTGGTATATGCAAACGCTTCGGATAGGCTACTAGATCTGACTGGGTCGAGTTAGCGAGAGAGTTAAGAAGTTTTTGATTTACTCATGTGATTTCTAGTCTAAGTGCATTAATGTATTCTGATACATTGTATGGGATGTTTTTGTCTACTTTCTTCTCTTAATTTATCCCAAATTTAATGCATTTTTAGTTGTTATGTATATTCTCTTTAATTTAAGTTTACTTTCCATGACTACTTGATGCTCGTTCGTGTTTATTGGTATGTATGTAGGTTGGTACATCCGGAGGATGCACAGGTTCAGAGGGGGTGGATGTCGTCCTAATTTGGATTCAGGCCTTGGATATCAAATTACAGACACCAACACAAAGCCCTAATAAAAATGATTTTATGAGTATGATGTTAGAGATGGACATTCTCAACACATCTAAACCGGTGAAATCTATCCTTATATGTGGATCTGATTGCATATAAGTGCTCGATATATTTTGTTTCTATTTCTTGTTATTGAATGGTGACTCTGGTTGTTTGATCACTTTGAAATCGAGAGTATCAATGAAATAAACATAGCAATGCATGAGGAAAACTCAGAGATTATGTATGGTAAGTATACATTTATGTGTGTGTTTTTACGACTTGTATGAGTTCTTATAAATCCATTGAGGAACATACATAGGAATGCATGCGCGTGAAGGAATTACATGTGGTCATATAAACATAACGAGAGTGTGAGAGCATGTAATTTAAAGTGTAACTTATGTGTGTACGCATGAACCTGCATATGTATAGGTTTATATATATATATATGCATAAATGTGTTTTTAAGTGGAGCGTACATGTGAAGATAACCATATAAGGAAATCACGTGCGTTGTTCTAGAGTGGGGGGAAGTTTTCCAGATGGTGGCAGGTAATCCAAGAGGAAGGGATATTCATGTGGGCTCGAAGCTCAGAAAGCAGTTGACAAGCGACTAGACAGAGATCTTTGGGTGGCTTGGGTCTTCCGTTTCAATTTTTGTGCAGGAAACCATTAATATGAGAAGTCTGGGAAGTTCATCTTCATAGCGACAAGGGCGTCTTCTGTTTCAGGTTTATTGTACTTCTGTGAGAAAGAAGAATCAGGAAAAAGAAGCCGCACTGGAAGGGAGGCACGTACATGAGGGTGCAAGTTCCTAAAAAGGAGGTGCAAGAACCGAGTGAGAACGGAAGGATTATGACGACTTATCTCCTCTGTAGAACTCACTAGAGTTCTGATTTCGATGGTGAAGCAACAACAACCGGAAGATTCTTAGAAACTATTCTGAAGCGCATGAAGGGAAGGAGAACTCAGCGGACACATACGGACGATGCTATAGATCATTGCAGGAGAATGGATAGTGGGAGAGGATAGTAGGAGAGAACAGGGAAAGGCAGGAAGTTCATCTTACGAACATGGACTGAAACTTCGACATGATTGCAAGGTGCGCACTGTTCATTGAGGAGCAAACAACAACATCACTTTCAAGATGAGGACGAGAAGCAGAATTCTGAAGAAACGATGTGATGCTAATTCAAATCATCAAATGTAGAATAATTTTGTGAGTATTTACTTACTTATGATATATTCACTGTATGAGTTCTGAATTTCCGATTGATTTTGTGCACAAATCATTTGGTAATGTTCAGGACGCACGACTGCGTGGTATCGTGCTCACAATGATTAAGTTAAAGTTGTAGTTGACAGCATCGATTTCATAAACTTCTGTTTACGAATATCCTCCATTCCATATTATATCTAATGCAAAGCACTCTGCTTGTTCTCGGATGCTAAAGCTCATCCAACTCCTACTTGAATCAACTTTTGACCCGCAATTCAGAATTTTCGGCCTGATTGTGATAAAGCTCTAATATGCTAAAGGCTCCCTGATCTAAAACACTCTTTTGTCTAAGCGTCGTCATGTTGGAATTTTAGCTAATCAATTATGAAGCGATTGCGCAATTGTTTTACTTTATTATTTCTGATTAGCATTTTGATGTTTTCTGCGCTGATCTGTTCACCTCAACCTAGGATGATTGCTCTCTGATATGTTAAGGATTTTCTTGACTGTGTTCACATGCTTTGAAGATAACACTGAAGAACTTCGCAAAAGAATGAAATGAATACAGGAGAAATCGATTTCGAGATTAACTTTGTTGTTGTTCTGCTACGTTATCTATACATGTGTTAAAGATTTTCTGCTAAATCACTATTGCGACGCCATATTTTAATGAGAATGATGGATAGTTGACACTCCAGCTGAAGTGAACGTCAAATAAATTTCTATGAAAAATTTCTGTGCTTTTGAACTGAATATCTACAGTTTTTTTTTCGAATTGAGTAGTACAGATATGATTCTTTGTTTTAAAACTACAAAATTTATAAAAGACGTAAATGATTTGCCTTGATGCATGTTGACAAGTTGACTTGACAATGACGCATTTTGCTAAATTTTGAATCAAATTTAACTGTTGAAAAGTATAATGTGAAATGAAATGTTGGTCCAGGCATAATGATTGGTACGCTTCAATAATCTAATAAGGAAGTTAATGTTCAGAACAAATGTTGAGGCAATAAACTTTCACTTAACTTTGATCTGCAAGGGATTTTCTTGTCTTCGTCAAATGAACTTACGTAATGACTTACATGATGACTATAGGTACCGATTGAGAATTTTTTCCACATAAATTAAACTTCAAGCCTATAGGTTATTAAGGCCTCTTAGATCATGGAATACGTTATGCCATAGAGGTGATTTCAACAGCCATATGTGTTTAGCATCGAAGAAATTTCATTCTTGTATTTCTTTCACTTTTGTATGTTACATGCTCCAAAGCTTTAAATTATATGTCAAAACTTTGATTTTGAACTGTTTAAAATATCCGTGAATATAATTTTCTATTTGAGATTCCATCGTACTTGGGTTTCGCTAGAAGCACTCTATGTGCACTCCTAAGCGCACAAGAACCCGACCACATGAGTGAATCCTCCTTTCCACGAACCCCGACGACAACATAAAACAGAGGATTCTAGTATTGTTGCTTCTTTCAAGCAACTATCACTTGCTAGCTCAAAAGACATGAACCTTATAGATAGCGAACTTGGTTGCGTAGGAACTATTGTTGGTATCTACGAAATTTCATTTCGTACATTCAAACAGGTAGAAAAAAGTTTATATTTTTTTATGATAGAGTTAGTTATTTTTTTAAGCACCTAATAATGGGTTTTTGTTGTTATATATTTTGATAGGTCATGTTGAAGGTTGATTGGTTTTGAGCCGAGTATAAAGGTAGTAATTCCACATTAAGAAAGGAATTATCTGCGCTTTGGGCAATTGATTCTTCCAAGGTAATGCGATCTACTAAAGAATCATATATTCTTCCTAGGCATATTGAACAAACATTTTTTTATAAAAACCCAGATTGTCATCCTTGGTGGCAAGTCATTCATGTGCAACCTAGAGGTAGGTCATTGTTTGAACAGTTTATTGTTAGAGAGATCGAAGAAAGTCCTCTTGATGATTCAGCATCAAATACTGATACATCAACATCTGAAAGAGAAATTAGAATCATTATACGTGATAATGATACTAATGTTTTTTATGAAGAGGATAATTCTCTACATGTTGATTCTACTGATGAGGAAGAGGAATTACCAGAAATAGATATTAATCCATCAATAGATGATGTGATTCATGAGAACATAGATTTAACAATAGAAGAAATAAATGAAATCAATAAGGATAATGAAGATGAGACTATATTGATGTCTGACCAAAATGATGGCAATAATGAAAACATATGAGCAGATGAGATAGTAAATTCTACTCTAGTTATCGATCAATAACTTGAAGCTTCTGAATAGATATCAGATAATAGATTTTTTTATTAACTTGAATAACGATGAATCCTACTAGAGATATGAAATCATGTTCTTTTAAGTTAGAACATGAAGCTCGGGGGTATGCCTAATTATTTTATATATAGCTTTATCTTCGAGGAGCAAATTTTTATCATGTATGTATGCATATGTGTGTGTGTTCATGTGTATTATAGGTATACATATGTTAGTATGCATATATATGTATTTCATGTATATGTATGTGTTTGCCCGTGTGTG
>CM035441.1:139418165-139535665 GCA_020310875.1 Ceratopteris richardii
AATTCAATTGATCAAGACTCCTACAGGATATGGAGCATCTTTTCAAAACATGTTTACTATGGATGATAAGAGCTTATCTGGGTTAAAGACCCATGACTGGCATAACTTTTTGAAACATATTTTACCTTTGGTTATCGATGAATGTACAACGAAAGGAGTACGAAATGTGATCTATCGTTGGATCACTTATAAGGTAATTATGATACTTTTATATTTGATATGTATGAATATTGGATATCTTTTATTTTTTAATTAACTTCTTTATAATTGTTTTTATGATATGTATAGGTGGATTACATCCAAAGAGATTGACAAAAACTCGATCCCACAAAAAAAAAACGTGAATGCAAAGAGCTACTATGTTTGATGGAGAAAGAACTTCCTACTTCATTTTTTGATATTCAGGTTCATTTATTAGTCCATCTTGTAGATGAAATAGAGATTGTAGGTGTTGTCAACACTCGATGGATGTTTTGGGTTGAGGGATTTATGCGAATATTAAAAGGTTATGTGCGACAAAGAGCGAAACCAAAAGGATCCATGGCAACGGGTTGGATGCTTTAAGAGTGCATGTATTACGTTAGTGAATACCTTGAAAGAGTTCATGAAGAAGCTCCACGTGCATGGACCAACGAGTCTTCTTCAAAAATAATAGATGAGGTATTATCAGGTAAGGGAGTTCCATTCTTATTTACATTTCAAGAAAAAAATGATGTTTCTACTTTTGTAGCATATAATAGCGAATGCATGCAAGAATTCCTTAGCGAGTACGAGGAACTTCAAAATCTCTGAAGTAAAAGACGAAAAAACAAAAAATATAGACGTAATGTCGATAATAATGAGATTAGAGATATATCTTCTTTCACGGATCGGCTATATAGTCGTTTGCAACGTGCCAACGCAAATAATGAAGAAATCTCAGATGAGCAAAGAGAGTTAATGATAGGTTTTGAACGAAAGGTAATTTTATTAAAATAATATTTTATTTTTTCATATATGTATATTAGTTTCTATTTACTAATTGAATTCATTTTGCATGCGTGAATGTTCACTAATATGTGGGCTTTTGGACAGCATATTAGAATCAAAGCCATTGATTCTTTACGTAAAACAAAGGATTCTAGTGTTGTTGCTTCCTTCAAGAAACTATCACGTGCTAGCTCAAAGACACAAACCTTATAGATAGCGAACTTGGTTGCGTAGGAACTATTGTTGGTATCTATGAAATTTCATTTCCTACATTCAAACAGGTAGAAAAAAGTTCATATTTTTTATGATAGAGTTAGTTATTTTTTTAAGCACCTAATAATGGGTTTTTGTTGTTATATATTTTGATAGGTCATTTTGAAGGTTGACTAGTTTCGAGCCGAGTATAAAGGTAGTACTTCCACATTAAGAAAGGAATTATTTGGGTTTTGGGCAATTGATTCTTCCAAGGTAATGCGATCTACTAAAGAACCATATATTCTTCTTAGGCATATTGAACAAGCATTTTTTTATAAAATCCCAGATTGTCATCCTTGGTGGCAAGTCATTCATGTGCAACCTAGAGGTAGGTCATTGTTTAAAACAGTTTATTCTTAGAGAGATCGAAGAAAGTCCTCTTGATGATTCAACATCAGATACTGATACATCAACATCTGAAAGAGAAATTAGAATCATTATACGTGATAATGATACTAATGTTTTTTATGAAGAGGATAAGACGGCTTTTGCCACAGAGTGGGGCATATTTGCTTTCCGGGTAATGCCATTTGTCTTACCAATGCTCCTGCAACCTTCCAGAGGCTGATGTGTCATATGTTTAAGGAATTCGTGAGAAAGAATTTAGAGGTCTATGTTGATGATCTCTGTGTCCATTCCAACATTAGACAGACACATATACCTGAACTCAAACAGATCTTTGACAAATGTAGAGAATATCAAGTCTGCCTGAACCTAGAAAAGTGTGTTTTCATGGTCAAGCAAGGCAAGATTCTAGGACACATAGTGTCAAAGAATGGCATATCCACGGATGAGGAAAAAGTTAGAGCTATTGCAGAGCTACCTAGGCCAAAGAATGTCAAGGAAGTACATGCTTTCATGGGGCATTGTGGCTTCATACATATGTATGCCATGATTGCAAAGCCTCTGTATGGACGTTTGACTAATTTTGAGTGGGCTGAAGAATGTGAGAACTCCTTCAATGAGCTTAAATGGCGATTACGTTCAGCACCAATCTTGAATACACCAGATTGGAATAAACCCTTTCATGTTCACGTAGATGCATCCAATTATGCTATTGGATGCGTGCTTGCACAACCTAATGGTGAAGGTAATATGGATCTTCCAATTGCCTATGCTAGTAGACAATTGAATGCAGCTGAACGGAACTACACTACCACTGAACAAGAAGGATTAGGCATGGTGTATGCGGTTAAAAAGTTTAGATACTATTTGCTTGAAAATAAGTTTAAATTTTTTATTGATCATCAAGCACTGTTGTATTTAGTGAACAAGCCATGCAATACAAGCAGACTGGTAAGATGGTTTCTCTTACTGATAGAATATGACTTTGAGGGAGTGGTGAGGAAAGGTAGGACTCACTTGAGAGCAGATCATCTCTCTAGGCTCACATCGAGAGAGGCCCCACAAGGAGTATCAGATGACCTTCCTGATGCTTACTTGTTTAATTTGGAAGTTGTACCTCAGTGGGCTAAGCCATTAGTGCCAGTATTCACATATGGGCCTAACCACCCATACAGTACCATGTAATAGTAAAAGCTCAAAAGTACCATATAATGGCAGGAAGCATGTACAAGCATACAGTTTAAGGGATATTGGCTTGTTGTGTGGGAGAGGATGAGTACGCTAAATGGTTACAATTAGCACATGTAGGTGCATTAGAGCAACATTACTCAAGACAACGAACCCTACAGACACTAAGGAGACTCGGAGTGCATTGGCTTACTATGGAGGCAGATGTCCATAAGATGTGTAACGAATGTCCAGTCTATAGTATTAGACCACCTGTGGAGCACGCTACATTGTACCAAGTGTCTCTAGTACCGGATTGGAGTGAACCATTAGTAGCCTTCCTGAAGAAGAAAACATTTCCTCAAGATATGACATTGGCCAGACAAAGAAGTCTAGAACAAGAAGCCCTAGACTATTCACTCATTGGAGATAACTTATACAAGTGCGGCAAGGATGGTTACCTCAGATTGTGTGTCCATGAGAGTGAATACCTCAAGATATTGGAAACTTCTCACCAAGGTGTAGTAGGAGGACATTTTGGACCAGATCGGGTAATCAAGGCAGTTCTATTTGCAGGCTTGTGGTGGCCAACCCTTCACATGGATGCACATACCTATGTGAAGGGGTGTGAGGTTTGTCAGCGAACTGAGTATCCTATATGCAAAGATGAGATGCCTTTGAAACCTATGATGGGTGGATGTGCATTCTCTAAATGGGGAATAGACTTTGTAGGTCCTATTAATCCCCCAGTTAAGAGTTCCCATGTTGAGTATATCATTGTGGCCACCGACTATCTAACCAAGTGGGTAGAGGCAAAAGCTACAACCAAGAACGATGCCAAGATGACTGCTAAGTTCTTATTTGAGAATGTGTTCACTAGATACGGGCTACCAATAGAGCTAGTAAGTGATAGAGGCACTCACTTCTTGAATGAAGTTATTGAAAATCTTCTCCAAGAATTCTTGATAATACACAAGAAGTCTTCCCCCTATCATCCACAAGCTAATGGGCAAGCCAAGAGCACAAATAAGATTCTTTGCAATGTGCTGACCAAGTTAGTGAATAATAAACGCTCTGATTGGGACAAGCACCTACACCACGTTGTTTGGGCATACAGAGTTTCCTATAAAACGGTACTCCAAGCCACACCCTTTCATATGGTATTTCGCCAAAATGCGGTGCTACCCTTGGACTTCTTGATACCTACACTTAGAGTAGCACATGAGCATGAGTGGATGGGTCATGAACTCTCTTCGAGACTTTTTGACCTCGAACGACTAGGTGAAACAAGATTGAGAGCTGCCGTAGGGATATATGCAGCTAAGAAAAGACAAAAGGCGTACTTCGATGCCCACATGAAGGATAAGGGCTTGAAAGCAAGAGACCTAGTTTTAGTCTACACCCTGAAACAACATGCGAGGAAATTAGAGAAGAGAGGTTATGGACCTATGATCATAAATCGGATCTCAATGAGTCGAGCAGTTCAGCTAGCTACACTAGAAGATGATGTCCTCCCTAGTTACATCAGTGGATGCAGAGTCAAACTATATCAAGAACCTCTCACTGAGGAGATGCTCAATCGACTCAATACTGCCAAGAAACGCAAAGAAGAGGAAAAGCGAATTTGAGAAGAAGCATAGGCAGAAGCACTAGACACATTCGAAGAATGAAACTGAGAAGATAGGGTAGAGATCAGCCTAGGACAGATGACCAGGTGGACCCAGGATATCATATGGCTATGTGTGAAGTCTCAAATGTAAGTCCTCATGGAATCATTGATCGGCGTCCTTTTGTGACCTTAGAGATAGGACAAGGAAAGAGTGCAAGGACTGTACGAGCCTTAATTGACTTAGGTGCAGCCACTAGTGCTGTAAAACTTTCTTACTGTCAAAAGTTGAAATTAAGTGTCAATCCTATAGAAGCATACCTCATAGGATTGGGAGGTGTGGAAACTCCTTGCATGGGCGAGGTGAAACTTCCCCTCTACATTTAGGATGTTTTAATGATAGTTAAAGTACTAGTGTGTCAAGATGAGGACCTCACTGAGCCTCTTATCTTTGGTCAAGACTGGATCTATGATCATGTGGTCAACCTCAACCTAAGAAGTGGACTTCTTCAGGTCAGGGTAAATCAAAACCGCATTACAATTGAGTTAGGAAATGAAGCACTCAAGGAACTAGGAAAGGCACAAACTCCTGGTCCTTCCATGAGTACACATGAAGATGACGATGCTATTCTTGTCCAAAACTATGTGATGCAGAGGGATGATTGTCTCGACAAAGAAGTCAAGGATGCGATGGAACTCCCTTCTTTTCCAAAGGCCATCAGGATGCATCAACCAGAGGCTGATCAAATGCAGAAGAAGCACATGACCTATGCTCGAAGCCACAAGAAAGTACAAAGCAAGGTGTCTCAACCACCAAAACAAATGTGGGTGCAAAAAGGTGGTTCAGTGATGTTGCAGGTCCATTAGGAGAAGGAACATACTTCTGGGAAGCTGAATTAGAGTTTAATGGGAAGTGCGGGAGGTATCATTTTTTCACCCCTGAATTCGAGAACTATCAGGATGCCGAAGTCATGAGATCTGTATGGACAAAGGCGGGTTTGGATAGCTATTTTAGAGCACACCTACCTAAGCCTGATTTTCTACGCTACTCCTACTTAATTAGCACGATCACTCCTAGCAGGGCAAAAGGGGGAGATAGTACATTTGTACTTCCATCCCTAACACTGGGCCATGAATTAAAAAGATTCAAATTGACCCTCAACCTAGTACGGGAGGCCTTGGATATGCATGGCATGCACATTCCCACAGAGAAGGAAACACTGATCCTTGGAAGAGTGAAACACAAAGATCTCAACAAGTTAAAGGATATGGTTGATATGACACCTACAATCGCCCTCCACCTATGCACGATCATGCAATACTTCGCCTTTCCAACTCAAGAGCGATTCACCATGCCACCCAAAAGAATATGGTTTAGCTTCTACTTGGCAGAGACATAAAACCTCACGATCAATCTACCACACTACATCATAGATCAAATCCACCTAGCACATCAGCGTTGGAATAAGAAACATAAGAATGTGCTTCATGGATGTTGTGCACTGACAAGGATCATTTACAGGTGCCTAGCCTATGATGTGCCTATTCAAAGAGCACTAGTGTGTTCTAGAGCTCAGGAATTCTAGAGACAACTGTCAACAACAGGGCCACCTTTGAAGAAAATGAGGGGTTCAGTTCAAAGGCAAGGGGTGCCACCCTCACACCAGAGGTGAAACCACCTCAGACCAGGTGTGTCTGACCATTTACTATTCGCTTACCCAGACCAAGTGCAGAAGGACCCAATTTGGTTTTCCCTCCGATTCCATTGGACTTGGAGTTCCCACAAGGTTACACCCTGGATGACTTAACAAATGAAGAAATAGCCAGGGTGATTAATGAAGCAAATCTTGAGACGGAGGAAGCTCAAACCCGAGAACCACAACCAATCACCACAACTTCAGCTCCTACCCAACCTGAAGTAGTGGAAGTAGAGGAAGATGAAGAAGAGACTGAAGAGGAAGCACACGAGGAATATGATCAAGAATACGGAGAAACTTCAGAGCTAGCAAGTGCCCCAGCCTATTCGGCACAAATAAAAAGATTGTATGAAACCATGAAGCGAGTCCAAGAACATCACAAACTGTCACTCGAAACAGGAAAGGTGCTAATGAGCCAAATGTTAGGAGAGGAAGGCATTGATGAACAATTCATTGAGTCCATGAACCTACACGTGGAAGCCCTAGGCCTGGATGAGGCCATTCATTCGGCTATGGCTTATATTCATCGCTTCGAAAAACGAGTGCCAACCCGTCCTCCTCACTCCGGCAAGCAAATCCATATAGAAGTATCGGCACCACAAGACACTACTCAGACAAAGGAACACAATGAGGCACCGCCATCACCACCCTCACCACCTCTCACTACACATTTCACCTCACCACACGACACTACCACCCCAACTACAACACTCACCATATATGTTATGGGGATTCCTATCTCACCTTGCACCCACTTTGGAGGGATCACAATGCCCACATTTACAACAATATTCATGTACATCACATCCACCCCACCCATTGTCCCCATCTACACATTCACCCACACTTTTGACACTATGGTGTTGCGAACATTTGTTTTATGTAGGGTACAAGTTTCAAATTATGTAAATACCTTTGGGAAGTCTTCAAATACTTCAAGAAGACTCATATTATTCATAAAATGTAGCAAAAATACCACGTGAGTTCTAGAACATGGTGAGTCAAATTAGTGAGTCACAAGGGAGCTTCAGTGGTGTCCTAGTGGAAGGTCGATGTGGCTAGTTCTCAAAGTCCATCAATACTTTGCTTATTTGAGCACTTGAGTCATGTAATACCTCCATCCAAGTGTCTACCACGAATTTAGATGTATTAGGAAGGTTTTAGATTAGTTTCCCATGCTATAAAAAGAGAAGAAAAGTCGTGATCTTGTGGGATGTCCAAGAGAGTCATATGTGTATCTCTACACTGCTGTAGTTTTGTATGCAGAGATTGCAGAGCTTGTATCTCCCTCATTATATATCCAAATTACATGTTTGATAGCTCATTGGAAATCTATGACTGTCTACTTTCCTCCTGTAAACTTTCATAATCATTGGATTTGTGAGCTGAGAGCAATACTCTCTGCAAGTAGTGTGTGTTCTCTGTTTTTTATCCCTGCTGAAGGTCTCCATTAAACCTCAAACTTGCAGAGGTCAGATCTCCTTGTGTATGTATCTAAATCATGTGTTCTTTGGCTTTTTAGAAAGCTCTTTACGTCTACTTGTATTCTGGAAAGTTTCAAAGTCATTGGAGTTGTGAGTTAAGAGCAGTAGTCTCTGCAAGTGATATGTGTCCTCAGGTTCATCTTTGTTTCAAGGTCTCCATTAAAGCTGCATATTGCAGAGGTCATAGCTCATTGTGTATTTATCCATTTGAGGTGTTCTATATCTTGTTGGAAAGCTCTTAGAGTCTAGTTTATGTGTGTGAAACAGTTTTGGAAAATTCCAAGTGAATACAGAGCAATTTGCTCTGCAAGAAAATTGGTCTGTGCATACAAGTTTGTGAAAAAGTCAACTAGGTCCTGTTGGGTTTCACCTACTTCTAGCTGTACTTTGGAGATCAATAAACTCCAACATTGGTATCAGAGCAAGTACTTGGAGGCTTGGAGAAGGTTATCATACGTTGACAAAGAATTTGAAGCTATCAAAGAAGCAGTTCATCATCAACACTACACAAAGGTAGAAGAAGATTGCAAGGAGGCATCTGAAGCAGCATCCAAGCAAAGAAAGGTGCACATACCTCATTTACAAGGTAAATATTATACTTCTTCTCATCACACACATTGGAAAGGAGGCTTAAAGGAGGAAGCTTAGCATTTGTATTATGGGAGAACAACATGCACAAATTGAGAAGCTTGATAAGACCAATTATCAAGCATGGAAGTTTAGAATCACAGCATACTTGCAAGGTAGAGGCTTGTATGGTTTGATTGACGGCACAGATATCAAACCCACATTACCAGAGGACCCAAATCAGCAACAATTGAGGGAGTTTAGACTTTGGAATGAGAGAGACAAAAGGGTTATATTCATTTTATCACAAAATATTCAAGATTCAATGGTAGGGCACATACAAGATCTAGACACAAGTAGAGATGTTTGGCTTGCATTGGAAAGGTTGTATGCTACAGGTACAAGAGCAAGGAAGATTCAACTCAAAAATGAGTTGAATAACATAAAGAAAGATACAAGGACATCGGTCAATGATTACATATTGAAAGTTAAAGAGATTGCAGATCAACTAGGATCAATTCAAGCTCATGTGGAGGACGACGACTTGGTTGCACATACTCTCAACGGACTCAAAGATGATGAGAGATGGAAACCCTTCATTACTTCAGTTTATGTCAGAGGAGAATTACCAGATTTTGATCAAATTATTGCCCTCATGGTCACGGAGGAGATGAATCTATATGGTTCTACTTCAAATCAAAAAGGATCTCAAGGACAAGCTCTTTATGTAGGATCATCAAGAGGTGGAAACAGAGGTGGAAGAGGTTCAAATAGAGGTCGAGGAAGAAGGAGCGATGATCAAAGGACTTCAAGTGGCTTCTTCAACACAAGAGGAAGAGGAAGATCAAGCGCTAGAGGTACGAGAGGCTACTACAACTACAACCAAAGACAAAGGAGTGAAGATAATAAGAACAATTGCTATATATGTGGAAGGTATGGACACTATGCCAAAGATTGTTATCAAAATGAAAATAATCAAGGTGGTAATCGAAATGGAGGCTATTCAAGAAGAGGTAAACAACAAGGAAATTATGTAGTTGAAGGTAAAATTGATGATTATGATTCTCTTCTTATGATGAATGTAGAAACTAAGATGAATTGCAATAGCGATGTAGGGTATGTAGATAGTGGTTGTTCTAATCACATGTCTCATGATGCTTCATGGTTTTTTAATATGCATAATCCGTCATGTAAAGGTCATGTTGAAACAGGAGATGATACAACACATAAGATTATGCAGGTTGGAGATGTTGTTATGCAGGATAAGAGCAAGAAAAATTGCTTGAAGGATGTACTTTATGTGCCAACGATCACTAAGAATTTGATGTCGGTTGGTCAAATGGTAGAAAAAGGTCTACAAGTGAGATTTAATCATGCAGGTTGCTTCATTGAGGATCCAAAGCAAAGGAGGTTAATTGCTAGAGGTCAAAAACAAGGTAGATTGTTTACATTCAAGGTAAACCCAAATCATACAAACTATTTCTCTTATGGTATGCATCGAATAGCAGAGCTTGATCTATGGCACAAAAGGATTGGACACATGAATGTACACAGGTTAAAGGAGCTATCAAAGAAGAGGATTGTTGAAGGATTACCTGATCTTACTAAGCAACATATGGTGCATCTTTGTGAAGCATGTCAAATGGGTAAGCAGAGTAGACAACCTTTCAAGCATTCAAGCTATGTAAGTGATGGTTTGCTAGATCTCATACACACAGATGTGTGGGGACCTACTAAAGAGGCATCCTTGGTTGGTAATAAGTACTATGTATCATTCATTGATGATCATAGTAGAATGACATTTGTGTATTTCATTAAACATAAGAGTGAGGTTTTTGATTGTTTCAAGAAGTTCAAATCATATGTCGAAAAGCAAACAGGAAGGTATATTAAGAAGCTAAGATCCGATGGAGGAGGAGAGTATTTCTCTCAAGCTTTTACTGATTTTTTGTATGATGAAGGTATCAAAAGAGAAGTTACATGCAGGTATACTCCACAACAAAATGGAGTCGCAGAAAGAAGAAACAGAATCATAGCAGAAGCATCTAGAAGCATGCTTAATGATATGTGTTTTCTAGTGAGGTGAGATCTAAACTTGATGCGAAATCAGAAAAATGTATATTTATTGGTTATGCAGATACTCAAAGAGGATATAGATGCTATAATCCTCATACCAATAAGGTTGTTGTGTCAAGAGATGTAAACTTTGATGAATCACTTTCATGGTATGCAGATAAGAATTTTTTGCAGGTCATGGATGAAAATGAAGAAGGTGTGGTTGAAGGAGATGAATGCATAGTTCAGCCATCAGGAAGTTTAAATGATGAAAGGAGTGGTTTAGATGAAGAAAGAGGATCACCTTTCAATGGAAGATTAAGGCAAGAGTCACCTCCAAGTGTTAAAAGTAAAGGTAAACTCAAACTTGTTGAAGTTAATGATGAAGGAGAGGAAATTAGTGATGTATGTGAGTATGGAGAATCATCAAAGGTTCCTAATAAGAAAGGAAGAGCATCTACATTGGAGGTAAGAAGAACTTCAAGAGTAAGTAAGCAACCTCAAAGGTATACTTATGAATCTTTCATGAATACTCATTATGCTTTTATGACAAAAGTTGAGCAGGAAAATGAACCCACATATTATGATGAGGCCAAAGGAGATGAAAAGTGGGAGAAAGCAATGAGAGAAGAAATGGAAGCACTACAGGATAACAAGACTTGGAATTTAGTTCCAAGTACACCAAAGCAAAAGGTAATTGGTTGCAAGTGGGTTTTTAAGATTAAAAGAAATAGTGATGGTAGTGTGTCTAGATATAAGGCTAGACTTGTAGCAAAAGGATATAATCAAACTCAAGGTGTGGACTATGAGGAAACATTTAGTCCAGTAGCAAATATGGCAACGGTGAGAACTTTGTTGGCTTTAGCTGCAAGTAAAAGGTGGAATATATATCAACTCGATATAAAGAATGCCTTTCTTAATGGTGAGTTAAATGAAGAAGTGTATATGTCACAACCAGATGGTTATGTGGATGCAAAATGTCCTAATCATGTATGCAGGTTAAAGAAGGCATTGTATGGTCTTAAGCAGGCACCAAGGGCATGGAATGCAAGGTTGGTAAAGTATCTTATGCTGCAAGGATACATAGCGAGTCATGCTGATCCTTCACTTTATGTAAAACATGTAGATGGCATGTGTGTCTATGTATGCATTTATGTGGATGACTTGTTGATTACCAGGAATGATGCAAAAGCAATTGATGAGATAAAAGGTAATTTGGGAAAGGAATTTAAAATTTCAGATCTTGGTTTGCTCAGATACTTTCTTGGGATTGAAATTGTGTATAGCGATGAAGGTATGTGGTTGATACAAAGAAAGTATATATGTGATATGCTGAAAAGGTTTGGTATGCAGGAATGTAAATTTGTTTCTACTCCAATGGAATGTAATGTAAAGAAACAGCCCAATCTTGGGTAATAGCTGTTTCTTTGAAGGTATGTGATGCAGATTGGGTTGGAAGCAAAGATGACAGAAGATCCACAAGTGGATATGTGGTAATAGCAGGAAACAAGACATTAACATGGAGTTCAAAGAAATAGCCTACAGTTGCTTTATCTTCTACAGAGGCTGAGTATAGAGGTTTAGCATTGGCTACTACTGAGGTTATGTGGTTTAAAAAGTTGTTTCATGACTTGAATGTGCAGGTTGATGTACCATTGATATATGGGGATAACTTGAGCAGCATTCATATGACCTCAAATCCTATTTTTCATGCTAGAACAAAGCATATAGAGGTTCACTATCATTATGTTCGAGAGAAGGCCATGAACAATGAAGTGCAGGTTTCTTTTGTTGGAACAAAGGATCAAGTTGCAGATATCTTCACCAAATCCTTGGATGGACCAAAGCTTCAAAGATTCAACTATATTCTTGGCATGAAGGAAATACCCTTTGAAACTTGAGGGGGAGAATGTTGCGAACATTTGTTTTATGTAGGGTACAAGTTTCAAATTATGTAAATACCTTTGGGAATTCTTCAAATACTTCAAGAAGACTCATATTATTCATAAAATGTAGCAAAAATACCACGTGAGTTCTAGAACATGGTGAGTCAAATTAGTGAGTCACAAGGGAGCTTCAGTGGTGTCCTAGTGGAAGGTCGATGTGGCTAGTTCTCAAAGTCCATCAATACTTTGCTTATTTGAGCACTTGAGTCATGTAATACCTCCATCCAAGTGTCTACCACGAATTTAGATGTATTAGGAAGGTTTTAGATTAGTTTCCCATGCTATAAAAAGAGGAGAAAAGTCGTGATCTTGTGGGATGTCCAAGAGAGTCATATGTGTATCTCTACACTGCTGTAGTTTTGTATGCAGAGATTGCAGAGCTTGTATCTCCCTCATTATATATCCAAATTACATGTTTGATAGCTCATTGGAAAGCTATGACCGTCTACTTTCTTCCCGTAAACTTTCATAATCATTGGATTTGTGAGCTGAGAGCAATACTCTCTGCAAGTAGTGTGTGTTCTCTGTTTTTTATCCCTGCTGAAGGTCTCCATTAAACCTCAAACTTGCAGAGGTCATATCCCCTTGTGTATGTATCCAAATCATGTGTTCTTTGGCTTGTTAGAAAGCTCTTTAAGTCTACTTGTATTCTGAAAAGTTTCAAAGTCATTGGAGTTGTTAGTTAAGAGCAGTAGTCTCTGCAAGTGATATGTGTCCTCAGGTTCATCTCTGTTTCAAGGTCTCCATTAAAGCTGCGTATTGCAGAGGTCATAGCTCATTGTGTATTTATCCATTTGAGGTGTTCTATATCTTGTTGGAAAGCTCTTATTTCTAGTTTATGTGTGTGAAACAGTTTTGGAAAATTCCAAGTGAATAAAGAGCAATTTGCTCTGCAAGAAAATTGGTCTGTGCATACAAGTTTGTGAAAAAGTCAACTAGGTCCTGTTGGGTTTCACCTACTTCTAGCTGTACTTTGGAGATCAATAAACTCCAACATATGGAAACATCACCAGCCACAGCATCACTCCCTCCCCACACACAACCACCATCTCCCATACCCCCTCCACCCACATCACCTCTTGTGTCCACTTCATTCACTGTCCCTTTTCCCCTCCCCATTCCCCCTGCATCCTCCACCTTTCCTGCATTCATAAATGTAAATAACATGTTTGCTACATTACATCAATGTGTACATCAGTTGCAGACAGAGTACCAAACCTTGGAAGATCATCATCACCAAATAACCACGGATCATGAGCAACTACAAAAGAGGCTTGCAGCTTTCAAAGCAGAAAATGCAGAGCTAAATCAAAGATATACTACACTTGAATACGCCCACCAAACCTTATTGGAAGCCCCCCAGCGATCTAACACTTCCGAAGTTAAGAAATCAACAGCTTTACTGGAACTCTATCAAGCAGAGAATGTCAAAGTTCATTGCAACCTGACCTTACTCAGGAAGCACATGGCCACTGCCCTCGAAGAGAACAGGAGATTGCAAAAGCAGAATGCAGAAAACTTAGAGGCAGCATTGGAGGGCTCCCCTCTTGAGATTGATCCAGAAAAGTTTAAGGCAATCCCTTCAAAAACTATGGAAACAATCCTTGAAGGTTATGCAAACTTGCTAGAAGCACATGAGGTTGTAGAAAAAGAATGAGACACACTACGCCAACAACTAAAGGAACAAGGAGAACAACCAAGGATCCCAGAGTCGACATCACCTACCGAAGAGGTAAAGTAGCTGAAAGCGCAGGTAGAGGAATTGCAAAAGAAGCTAGTTGAGTATGAAAGACAACCCTCTCCAGTTATTGAACCAGAGCCAGATGAATTGGTACCCATAGAAGTGGATGAGTCATATGAAGAGCCATATGTTCCTATGCCAATGTCGGGTGGCCAACAAACCTCTGAGGGATTGGACACATTAGAGGTAGAAGCCCCATAATGGATGCAGACACTCGAGAAAACGGCCAGTACGCACGATGATAGGGTAGTAGTACAGATTGAATCAATGTCTAAGATTGAAGAAACCATTATCAAATCATAATATTTCCGAAGTATGTCTCATCACAGATGGATAGGAACGAAGGACGATCAGTATGTGCCATATTGTGTGCTCTGGGCAGATTACAACGCAAAAATTCAATGACACTGTGGCAAGGCTCCAACCTTTGCCACACAATTTGGCCTTGATGATATCCCTGAGAGCGCTAAACAAGGATCAATTCATCAACCTACTTGGCAGCTACGACTCTTAGAAACCTACCCTGAGATGGTTCGAACTTGGAATAACATGCCATTATTCATTAAGTATAATCCCTATTATGCTCCCATACTCAGAAGATGCACATGGCCTGAGTTTACCATAACGGTGAAGAATGTCAAAGGCTGTGCAAAGTGGCTCAACTACGTATACCTGGCACCGCCACGGGGACAAGCTACGGTGAACTACATGATCTCTACCATTTGCCACTGGAGAGTCAGAATGCAAACATCCTAGATGTAATGGCTCAGATGTGCCTAAAGATAGATGCTAGTTTCCTTCAGGACCTTTAAAAATATTCAAGATCCACATTTCTCAGGTGTCGGATTCACAGCAGGTAACCTCAACTTGGTCTACGATATGAGTACAACCCCCTCCATCCAGGTGATATATTCATGGCACGCACGAATTAACTACCTCCCCGCTTGCTACAAGCAAACATTTAAAGAGATGTTCATCACGGAGTTCTGGGAATACCATTCCAAAGTCTTTGTTCCCAGACCCTCCCACCTACTTCATCTCTTTGCAATGGAGCAAAAATTACATTCAGAACAACTGCGTGTGCCACATCCAAATGTTCCAGGTCTAGTGGATTGGGATGCCCTCCTAACAGACTTAGCACGAGGGCTGCGGTTGGAAGAACACCACATAGCTTCAGACGTGGTTGAATTCTATGTCAAACATTCAGCCAAACAAGGGTCTGTCAGAGACGACAGACGCGAGAGAGAGGGGGTGTTAGTAGAAGTCAAGGCACCCAGGGACTCACAAGACAAGGAAGCCAAAGAAGGGAATCAAAGCAGATGGAAGGCACAAGCAGGCAAAGCAGTCAATGCCAATCTAGCAAGTAGGCGATTTAATTTTTCCAATCAAATATCTTGATAATAGTGATTTTCATCACTAAAAATCATTCTAAATACCATTTCACCTTTTTGTAGCTCCATTTTGTGCAATCCAAGGAGTCCTTGAGCTTGAGGAGCATTAGTACCTACCTATCAATTTTCATATTTTCTAGACTCTGTTTGAGCCCTCAAATAGGCCCTAGAACCTAATTTTTAACTAGGCCAGGTACTAGGTCTGGAGAGGGCCAAAAGCTAGTTAAAAACTATAAAAAGAGCTAGAGAGCTCATTTTTGAGGTTAGCTTGTTGTAGAATTGAACTTGTAAGAGCACTTTGAGTAATCTAAAGAACTCCATTGTCTATCTCTCTTTTTTCTTGCCTTGTGTGCACGCGTGTGTGTATGTGTGTGCATGTTAGTGTGCTTCTCACCCACGCACTTGTGCCTTCACTTGCTTGAGGTCTTCATACCATCCTCATGTCTCCCCGGATTGACATTAAAGGAGGTGCTACTCATCACTGAGCTACACTCTTCAATATGAGCTCTCTCATCAACAAGTGCATCATGCAGAAATGCATCAAAAATGGAAAGATCCACATCATCACATGAAACTTGTAAAGGCTGAGAAGTTGCCTCATCAGGACCAACACTAGAGTGTCCACCTATAAAAAGAGGTAGCAAAGTATCATACATGTCTTTGGAGTTAACAGTTATCTCCTTAGTGCATAAAAGATATGGCTGAAGAGCATCTTCCACAAAAACAACATCATGGCTAATCAAAATGTGTTTAGTCTGTGGATGATACAGACAATAGCCTTTGTTTTCAAAACTATACCCAACAAAAATACATCTCATTGCTTTATCATCCATTTTCCTGCATTGTTGTTGAGGCATTAATGCATACACTAGACAACCAAAAATGTGCAGGTGAGGAACAGATGGCTTGCGACCATGCCAAGCCTCGTATGGAGTGATAGAATTGCAATGCTTTAGTGGGACATATGTTAAGTACATATGCTGCACACATGATAGCCTCAAGCCACAAACTATCTAGTAAGTGTGGGATGCACTTGAAGCTTTCTTTTCTTCAAGTACTAAAGCTAGGAAGCATCAACTATGGCTGGATTTCACAACTCTCAAGAAGGCTCCCAAACAAAATGTGACTGATTTTGTCACAAAGCTCAAGGACATAGCGGATCAGTTGGGAAGCATTGGAGAGGTAATAGATGAAGAGCAAATTATAAGGCAGGTCATCAATGGCTTCAAGGCAGATGACAAGTGGGAAGCCTTCACCACAACTATGGATTTGTACATGGACATGCATGTACCTGATTTCAACACACTCATTGGACAACTACTTACTCAAGAGGCAAAAATCTTATCAAAAATGGAGAAAGCTCTAAAGGTAATCAATCTTCAGCTTTATACACGGATAAAAGCAAGTCTAAAGATAACAAAGGAAAGGCAAAGAAAGTGGATGATGAAGCAGGTACATATCAAGCTAACTATTCAGGTAGAGGAAGACATGGCAGAGGTAGAGGAAGAGGAGGTAGACAAGGCAGGGGGAGATCCCAAGACTCCAACTCATGTTCTATTTGTGGATTAACTAATCATACAACTGAATATTGCTTTAGGAATTCCAGGAATCAAAGAGGCAAAGGATACAATAGAGGAAGTTATGGCTACTCAATAGGAAGGTTCAACAACTACCATGGCAACTACAACAACTACAATCATTCAAACTATCAAGGAGGCTACAAAGGAAGGAGAGACTACAATAACTACACAGAAGACTCAAACAAAGAGGATTCATTATTGATCATGAACATGGCTATGCCACAAGGTAAATCTGATGAGCATGTTTTCTACATAGATTCAAGTTGTTCAAATCACGTGGCAGGAAATGTGGCACTCCTATCAGATTTAGAAGATCCGAGGAATAAGCATGAGGTACAAACAGGAGATGATACAAAACATCCTGTGGAGAAAAATAGGCAATGTCAAAGCACCTGATGGAAACATCAACCTACTCAGTAAGGTACTCTATGTCCCTACCATTACAAAGAATTTGATAAGTGTTGGGCAGATAGTAGAGAAAGGGTTGCAAGTCAGGTTCACAAAAGCAGGAGCATTTGTTGAAGATCCAAGTCAAGGATTCAGAAGAATTGCAAAAGGTGAAAAGACAAGTAGATTGTTCACATTTGAATTACAGGACACTAGAAACATTGCTCTCTTTAATTATGGTAGTCAGACACTCACAGAATTGGAAGTATGGCACAAAAGGTTAGCACATATTGGTGAAAGGTCATTAAAGCAAATCTGCAGGGACCAAAGTGTACTTGGACTTCCTAATTTATCAAAACAACATATGATTTATAAGTGTAGTGCATGTCAATTTGGAAAGTCTCACAGGTTACCATTCATGAAGAAAGGTTATATGCATGAAGATCTCTTGGAGTTGGTTCATACAGATGTATGGGGACCTAGCAAGGAAGCTTCAATATCTGGATCAAGGTATTATGTTTCCTTTATTGATGATTGCAGCAGATGGACTATCCTATTCTTTATGAAACACAAAGATGAAGTTTTTTCATGTTTCAAAAGATATTTGGCTCTTGTGGAGAATCAAACAGGTAAATCACTAAAAAGGCTAAGGTCAGATGGAGGGGGAGAATACTTCTCCCATGAGTTTGATTTTTTTCTTCAATAAAGAGGAATCAAAAGAGAGGTAACTACAAGGTACACTCATTAGCAAAATGGAGTGGCAGAAAGGAGGAATAGGACAATTGTTGAAGCTGCAAGGTCTATGTTAAATGAAAAGCATTTACCTAATTACTTATGGGCTGAGGCTCTATCTACAACCACTTACTTGATTAACAGGTTGCCTTCAAAATCCCTTGATGGGATGACTCCATATGAGGCTTGGAATGGAAGAAGACCAAGTTTAGATCATTGTAAAATTTTTGGATGTATTGCTTTTGCTCATGTTCCTTCACAGGTTAGAGGCAAGATGGATCCAAAGGCAGAAAGGTGTGTATTTATTGGATATGACAACAATCAAAAGGGCTACATGTTATACAACCCTACCAACAAAGGATTCTTGGTAAGCAGAGATGTAGTTTTTTATGAGAACAATTCATGGTATGAAGATTCATGCAGGAAGGTCAATTTACCATATAATCTTGAAGAAGATTTTCCAAAGCTTGGTACAGAACAACCAAAGATTGAAGAACAAGACTCCTCGGAGGATGATGAAGAATCTCAAATGGAAAAGATCAAAGCATGGAAGTCTAAAGGTAAAGCAAAATTGCAGGAACTTGGACATGAGGCAAAATCATCACATCATGGCCTAAGAAGATCTATGAGGGAAAAGAAAAAACCAGAAAGGTATGGGTTTGACACCTCATTAGTAACTAAACAATCTATCTACATAGCACAGGATATAAACCAAGAGGAGCCATCATCATTTGAAGAGGCCAAAGCAAAATCAGAATGGAAGCATGCAATGAAGGAAGAGATTGAAGCACTTGAGGAAAACAACACTTGGGATTTGGTGCCCAAGACTTCATCCATGAAGGTAATAGGCTCAAGATGGGTCTATAAACTCAAGAAGAATTCTGATGGTTCCATTAACAGGTATAAGGAAAGGCTTGTAGCAAAAGGCTTTGCACAAACTTAGGGAATTGATTATGAGGAGACCTTCTCTCCTGTGGCAAAGATGCCTACTATTAGGGTTTTGCTTAGTATTGCCTCTTCCAAGAATTGGAAGATACTTCAACTAGATGTAAAGAATGCATTCTTGAATGGTTGGATAACAGAAGAGGTATATATGGCACAACCACCTGGTTTTGAGAACCAAGTTTATCCTGATTATGTGTGTAAACTTAATAAAGCATTGTATGGTCTCAAGCAAGCTCCAAGAGCTTGGAATTTCAGGCTTGTTTCATTCTTGCAGGACAAAGGCTTTCAACCAAGCAAGGCAGATCCTTCACTCTTTATTAAAAAGAGTAATTCTGAGGTCATCTACTTATGTGTATATGTAGATGATATTATATTGACAGGAAATGATGCAGATGGTATGAAGAAGATCAAAGATCAGATGAGAGAAGAGTTCAAGATATCGTCACTTACCTACTTCCTAGGTTTGGAAGTTGTCTACAAAGATCATGGTTTGTTTCTCACTCAAAGGAAGTACATTAAGGACATGTTGGCAAAATTCAAGATGCAAGATTGTAAGATTGCACGTACTCCAATGGAGGTCAATCAAAAATTGAGCTCACATGAAGGTGAACTCATAGAGGACATCACATCATATCAAAGTCTAGTGGGTAGTCTCAACTATGCCACATTGACAAGAGTAGATATATGTTACAGTGTGAGTGTGCTAAGTCAATATATGCACACACCAAGGAAACCACATATGGATGCTGCCAAAAGGATTCTCAAGTATCTGAAAGGAACCATAAATGAAGGACTTTATTATCCTTATGTATCTGATTTAGGTTTGAAGCTATTTTCTGATGCAGTTTGGGCTGGCTCCAAGGAAGATAGAAAGGAGCACTTCAGGTTATCTTACCTTTGCAGGTTCAAAGCTTATTTCATGGTCATCCAAGAAGCAACCCACAGTTGCTCTCTCTTCTACTGAAGCTGAATATAGAGGTCTTGCCATAGCTACACAAGAAGCTATGTGGATGAAGACATTATTCAAAGATCTTGGATTGGAGTTTGGAACTCCAACTATTTTTGGTGACAATATGAGTTCTATTCATTTGGCTGCTAATCCTATTTTTCATGCAAGGACTAAACATATTGAAGTTCATTATCACTATGTACGAGAAAAGGTTCTAAGCATAGAGATTCAAATATCATATGTGTCCACTCATCAACAATGTGCAGACATTCTAACCAAAGCATTGGATGGTACAAAGCTTTGCAAATTCAAGGCTATGATTGGTTTGCAGGTAATCTTGGAAGATTGAAGACCTCAAGCATACTTGGCTTGAGGGGGAGCTGTTGGAGCAAGTCTATGACAAGCCTAAGTATTGGCTTGAGTCTCACAAAGTCTTAGAAGAAGCCTTAAAAAGAAGACTATGTAAAAATTCACTTGTGAACTACCTCTTGTAACTTTTGAAGAGTTTACTTAATGTAAAAGTGAAAGAATCTTAAGTGGTTGAGTCCACTTAATCAAGAATGGAAAGAGGAGCCACGAATTCGTGATTTGTGGTAGGTAGAGAATCAAATCAATCATTGATTGATTGGAGAGTGATTGAGGGAAGTTAGCCTCCCAAACTCAACTATAAATAGATGGCAGTTTTAGTCGTGGTTAGAGAGACCTATGTGAAGACCTCCAAGAGTTGAGCTTTATGCCATATCAAGGTGTGATTACAAGGCACACATATGTATCAGTAAGTCATTGTATTGTACAAGCAATATACTTTCATTTTCATGATTATTTGAGTTCATCTTTCCATGTTCTTGTGAAGTGTACTACTCACTGCCATTACTCTCAGTTTTTCTCAGTCAGCTTGCAAAGATGTTTTCTCTGAGATTGGTGCATCATTTTCAGTGATTTAACTTGGTAAAGTTATCTCTATAAGTCTACTATATGCTCACAAATTTTCATGTCATTTGGATGTTGTAATCTTCAGTTATGTTCAGTTGAAGTCAACAGTGTCTGTGCATTTTCACTTCTCTGTCAGGTACCCGACTTTTTCACTCATCTTGTCAGAGGTGTTTCTCAGTGGTTACTTATCCAAATTCAGTGATTTAAAGCTTGTTAAATTCAGCGTACTCGCTAGTATAACCATACAAATTTTCATAATCATTGAGTTCCTACAGTTTGAGTTATATTGATTTTTTTGCTCACTGGTCTCAAACTGTAGCAGCCCGTGAAAATCGGGATGATGTCATCAATTGTTAAAACTCATTCTCAGTATGTGGTTCATTATTTTTTATGAGATTACTTTTGAAAGTTAGCTCTTTAAGTTACCTAGACATCCCCAAGAGGAATTAAGCTAATTATTGCTGTACTCAGAGAATTATGTAAAACACTGGACAGGTGTATGAACCAAGAATAGCAAGTTTTCACCTCTGAGCTAACTCCAACTTATCTGTTTTGATCTATCTTTTTGAGAGTGATCTTCCAAGGTACATAGGGTGTCTAATACATCCATTGGCAAGCTAAAAGGGCCCACCATATACTTCTAGAGTTCATTTGGCTGGTGTAGATCAAGGATTTTGCAACACCTCTTCATCTTCAAGCACATACCTATCCATCTCTTCACAGATACCATTGTATGGTTATCTAGAGTGTGTTTGTTAACTTATTGTCACCATTCTTTAATCTTAGTAAATCCGGCTTTTTGTCATCCATGTAACTCGTCATGCTTTTTGTTTATTTCTCCAAAGGATACCTGTGCATGTACATATCATAGGATAGTCTTCTCTAAGGAAGAACTCCTCTTGAGTAGGAGTACTAGAATCAGAGTCCCCGTTACCCCCTCTATAGTTTGGCATGCCCAGTAGGACCTTGCATGTATTGTGTAAGGTATATGTATATAGAGCAAGTAGTAGTTGTTGATCACTATATTGTTTTTCTTGAGTGTTTGAGTTTTGTCAGAAAGAGTACATGAAACATACTAAAGCAAAATGAGCGCCTCAACGTACACATAAGAGCTCCAAGCAACCAACTCCACCTTCTTCTAGTGAAGACCACAGTCCACTAGACACTACTCTTCCTTTGAATGTAACTATTGAATTGACCCCTACACCACTCTCAAAAGAGAAATCTAGGAAGAGATTAGTTTTTTCTTCAGATATGTGTGAGGAAGCTCAAGCACCTAAGACCTCTCGAGTCTTCCATGAAGACTAAACATTAAATTCCCTACTTTCAAGGGATTGACTTATGAAGACACGGATGATCGTGTAAGGAGATTTGTGTCCCTAGGCCATGGTCAAGGGCTCCAAAATAGAGAAGATGTGATGTTGGCGCTATTTCCTTCTACATTAGAAGGACTTGCAGATAAGTGGTACAACCAATATGTAGATGGCCACTTCATCAATTGGGAACCATTGAAGACTGTATTTTCACAAATGTTTTGATGGAGCTACTCTTCAAAGAGGGTTCTAGATCAACTTGAGAACTTAAAGCTAAGGTGAGGTTAATCTTTTCATGAATTACACACTAGTACTAAAGCACTTGTCTCTCGATTGCCACATGCTCCAGGTGATTTTCTAGTGAAGAAATGGATAGAGAAAGCTCTTCCTAGGTCATCCCAATTGAAGTTAAGGGAGTTTCTCACATTTGATGTGACACTCAATGTCTTTGATGTAGCCACCTCTCACATAGAGGAAGCTAGATTACATTTTGAGGGGAGTACTCAAACAAAATATCCATTAGATGCAGACCCTATCGAGCAACTTAGGAGGGAGTAGGGAGCACTAAAAACGAAACAAATTCATAATGAGGAGAGGGTCATGCTGCCACCCATGTGCCATCATGATGATGAAGTGGCACAACTTCTCAATGAAATAGGAGAATTGTGGACCACGCAGATGTATGTAGGTAGGTTTGGTGTAATATATGCAATAATAATGGACACTCCAATATGACTTTTCCTAACAAGCTAAGCTACCACTTTTGTGGCAAGGGAGGATGACTTGTCCTAACAAGCTAAGCTGCCAGTTTTGTGGCAAGGGAGGCCATGAGGCAAGGGATTGCTACTAGCTCAATGGAGCACAACTGAGAGGTAACACTCAAGTTCTTAATTCATTTTACACTAGTACTTCCAATGTGCATAACCGAGAGGAAAAGCTTGGAAACTAGGCAAGGTATAATATGTTACCACTATGGAGAATATGGTCATATGCAGAATAGATGCTCTTTACCAGAGGGCACCGCTCCCTCTCAACATTTTCTAGATGTTAAAGATCATTATACGAGAGATTGCCTAAGAGATCATGCTCCAATTCACATGAATGCAATCTCTCCAAAACTAGAAGGAATGACTACCCAATCTTATGTTGTTTCATCATCTACAGCATTGATGATGACTAGAGCTAGAGAAGTGGTAGCAACTTGTATGTGTATGTGTAAGCATGTATGTGTATGTGTCTATATGTATGTTTGTATGCATGTCTATGTGTGTATATGCATGGGTATGTGTGTATATGCATGGGTATGTGTGTATATGCATGTATGCATGTGTATATGCATGTATGCATGTGTATGTGTGTATGTGTATATATACATGTATAGACATGTATGCATGTGTGTATGCATGTGTATGTGTGTAGGCATATGTGTATGTGTGTGCATGCATGTATGCAATTATATGTGTATGCATGTGTACGTGTGTCTATGTGTGTATATGTATGTGTGTCTATGCATGTGTATGTGTGTATGTTTGTATATGCATGTATGCATGTGTATGTGTGTATGCAATTGTATGTGTGTGTATGTGTGTATGCATGTGTATGTGTGTATGCATGTATGTGTATATGTGTGCAAATTTCTCTGCATGTGCATGTATATGTGTATGCATGTATGTGTATGTGTGTATGCATGTGTATGTGTGTATATGCATGTGTGTATGTGTTTATATGCATGTGTATGTGTGTGTATGTGTATGCATGTATGCGTATGTGCATGTGTATGCATGTATGTGTATGTGTATGTGCATGCATGTATGTGTATATTTGTGCATGTGTATGTGTGTGTATGTGTATGCATGTATGTGTATGTCTATTTTTGTATGCATGTGTATGTGTGTATGCATGTATGTGTATATGTGTGCATGTGCATGTGTGTGTATGTGTATGCATGCATGTGTACGTGTGTATGCATGTGTGCATGCATATGTATATTTGTGTATATGTATGCATGTACGTGTATGTGTGTATGCATGTATGTGTATGTGCATGTGTGCATATATGTGCATATGTGTATATGAGTGTATGTGTGTGTATGTGCTGGTGTATATGTGTATGTGCAAGTGTGTATGTGTTTATGTGTGTGTATGTGCTGGTGTATATGTGTATGTGCAAGTGTGTATGTGTTTAGGTGTGTGTATATCTATGTGTGGGTATGTGAATGTTTGTGTTTGTTATGTATGTGTATGTATATGTGTTATGTGTTTGTATGTGTATGTGTGTATGCATGTGTGTATGTATGCATGTATGTGTGTGTATGTGCATGTATGTATATATGTGTGTATGTATATATGTGTAAATATGTGTGTGTGTGTGTATGTATATGTGTGTAATGTAATTGTATATGTGTAAGTGTGTGTATGTCTATGTATATGTGTGTGTGTGTTTTATGTGTATGTGTGTGTCTCGTATGTGTGTGCATCACTACAACATATCGAGGGTATACCAAGGCTGCTACCGAGGCAAATGAACGGGCCTAATTTCTTCACGACATCGGTGCTACAGTCGGTATAGGCGTCGGAAAGAAAGCGCCTGTATGGGCATCGGTATAGGCGTCGGTATAAGCGTCAATATAAGCGTCGGTATTTCCGACGCCCATACCGACGTCCCTGCTGGGTGTACCAGTGCATATACCGACGACCATACTGGAGATACCGACGCATATACCGATGACCATAGCTGCACAAATTTTTTTGGGTAGAGTGTGTTGTCTTTTGCTTCAGCATGATGTTGTTTAGCAAAAGACAATACACTCTGCCCAACTGAGTACATGTGTTATGTACTCTAATAGCAACCAAAACATAAACTTATATGAGCAAAAATGAACAATGATTCATGTACAGAAAGTCGTATATTCCATAAATGAAAAATGTACAAAAATGTGGCAAAGCACTTCCATATAGGAATGGAATACAAAATTATGGTACATCATTGCCACATAGGAGTGTAATACAAAATTGTGGCAATGTGACAAAACACTTCTATATAGGAATCGAATACAAAATTATGGTTCATCATTGTCGTATGCGAGTGTGATCCAAAATTGTGGCATTGATCAAAATATTTACACCTACAATCCTGCAACAAAACATATGTATAAAATAAGACCAATTAACATGACATTTATAAGCAACAACTAAAAATACGAAACCAAGATATAAGTTTACCTAATCAAGAATATTCTCCCATGTAACGATTGCACCACATCCTTCTAAGTCTTGTAACAGTGCAGTCAATCCGTGTCGATATCCATATGATTCTTCAGTTCGTGTTGGAGGATGACCCACTGCCAACTCCTATAGTAAATATGCAAAATGTTAGATGAATATACATAATATACTTAACACAAACAACTTCAATAATTAACATCATAGTTACAAATTGGTAGCACATACTGTCGTATCCGCCGCTACCTAAATGCGACGTTCCAATCATATCCAAACGTGTGGCCGCCGCATCTCTCTGTTGACGATACCGATTAGGAGTATGTTGATGCTCATCCTGAATCGATTCCCATTCTTCGGCATCTAGCCATACAGGCTTCGGTAAGCCTGCTTTGAAAGCATTGCGAGCTTCCGATCGTCGATGCGACATCACCTTGCGTGCTGTATGTTGATTCCATTCGGAACTCTCAATAGGATTGCCAGGTGCTGGCCGGTACTCTTATATATGCATTATGTGATATGATTTTTAGAGTCTCTATCCTGTTCCGTCCATTTTAACATTACTGAATGACCGAAATTCAATAGAGCAGAGTTGTCGTATACGCTGACACATTGACTTTCCCGCCACATCCATAACAAGAGCTCCATTATGAATATGATATATCTTCGATTCGTCATGATCATGTGCACCCCAAGGTGTACGTGGAGATGCCATCTAATGCAATATGAAGATCTCATCTCATCCAATGTATATATATGCATGCTTAAGCTTGTATACATATGCATTCATGTATACATATGCATATGCATATGCATACATGTATACATATACATATGCATATGCTTGCTTGTATACATATGCATACATGTATACATATACATATGCATATGCTTGCTTGTATACATATGCATACATGCATACATATACATATGCATATGCATATGCATTCATGTATGCATATGCTTGCTTGTATGCATATGCATGTTTAAGCTTGTATACATATGTATTCATGTATACATATGCATATGCATATGCATACATGTATACATATACATATGCATATGCTTGCTTGTATACATATGCATACATGTATACATATACATATGCATACGCATATGCATTCATGTATGCATATGCATGCTTAAGCTTGTATACATATGCATTCATGTATACATATGCATATGCATATGCATACATGTATACATATACATATGCATATGCTTGCTTGTATACATATGCATTCATGTATACGTATGCATGCTTAAGCATGTAAGCATATGCATATGCATGCTTAAGCATGTAAGCATATGCATATGCTCTTAAACATGTATGCATATGCATTCATGTATGCATATGCATTCATGTATGCATATGCATGCATGTATGCATATGCATGCATGTATGCATATGCATATGCATGCTTAAGCATGTATGCATATGCATGCATGTATGTAAGCATGTATGTATGCATATATGTAAGCATGTATGTATGCATACTTAAGCATATATGTAAGCATGTATGTATGCATATGCATGCATGTAAGCATATGCATATGCATGCTTATGCATGTATGCATATGCATGCTTATGCATGTATGCATATGCATGCTTATGCATGTATGCATATGCATGCATGTATGTATGTATGCATGCATGTGTGCATATGCATGCTTAAGCATGTATGCATATGCATGCATGTATGCATATGCATGTATGTATGTATGTATGTATGTATGCATGTATGTATGCATGCATGTATGTATGCATATGCATGCATGCATGTATGCATATGCATGCATGTATGCATATGCATGCATGTATGCATATGCATATGCATGCATGTATGCATATGCATATGCATGCATGTATGCATATCACTACAAGAAAAAGGGGGGCGTAGCGATGCCCCCGAATCGGGAAAAAAACGAAAACCGTCGCTTATGCGACGAAACCGTCGCCTAAGCGACGGTAAAATTTCGGATTTTTTTTTTTGGCCGAGCATCGTCGCATAAGCGACGATAGCGTCGCATAAGCGACGCTAAACCAGAAGCGTCGCTAGTAGCGTCGCAGGTTAGCGACGCGCTTAACGACGATGGCAAACTGCAGAGCGTCGCATATGCGACGCTCTGGAATGTAAAAAAAAAAATTCAATTCTCCCGGCACATTTGTGCCGGGCCTTGAACGCGAGGAAGAATACAGACCGAGAGAGAGAGAGAGAGACATACAGCGCGCGAGAGGGAGAGAGAGAAGCGAGACATACACAAGGTATGCGCACACACACACTCACACACACATATACACGCATAGACACACACACACATACGCAGACACACACACACATACACACAAATACACACATAGACACACATACACAAGACGCGCACACACATACACACACATAGACGCTCACACACATACACACACATATACACTCACAGACACATACACACATAATGATGCATCCACACACATACACATGCATACACACATAGACACACATATACACACACACACACATATGCATACACACACACATAGAGAGACATACACACACATACACATACATGCATACACATACACACATAAACACATACACACACATAGACACATACACACATAAACACATACACACTCATAGGTACACACACATACACATAGACACACACACATATAGTATATACACACACATGCACACATAGACACATACACACATACACATGCATACACACACATACACATGCATACACACATACAGACACATATACACACACATACACACACATATATGCATACACACGTGACACACATAGAGAGACATACACACATAAACACATACATGCATACATTTGCATACATAATGCATATGCATATGCATATAATGTACATACATACTTACATGCATACATAATGCACATGCATAGATACATACACACACAGATACATACACACATAGACACATACACACACATGAACACATACATACTCATAGATACACACACATACACACACAGACACACATACACATAGACGCGCACACACATACACACACATAGACGCTCACACACATACACACACATATACACTCACAGACACATACACACATAATGATGCATCCACACACATACACATGCATACACACATAGACACACATATACACACACACATATGCATACACACACACATAGAGAGACATACACACACATACACATACATGCATACACATACACACATAAACACATACACACACATAGACACATACACACATAAACACATACACACTCATAGGTACACACACATACACATAGACACACACACATATAGTATATACACACACATGCACACATAGACACATACACACATACACATGCATACACACATACACATGCATACACACATACACATAGACACACACACATACACACATACACATAGACACACACACATACACACACATACACACATAATGATGCATACAAACACATACACATGCATACACACATACAGACATGTACACACACATACACACATAATGATGCATACACACACATACACATGCATACACACATACAGACACATGTACACACACATTCACACACACATTCACACACATTCACACACATATACATACATGCATACATATTGCATATGCATATGCATACATGCATATGCATACACACACATATGCATACATACATACTTACATGCATATGCATACACATGCATATGCATACACATGCATATGCATACACATGCATATGCATATGCATACATAATGCATATGCATATGCATACATAATGCATATGCATATGCATACATAATGCATATGCATACATAATGCATATGCATACATAATGCATATGCATATGCATACATAATGCATATGCATACATAATGCATATGCATATGCATACATAATGCATATGCATATGCATACATAATGCATATGCATATGCATACATAATGCATATGCATATGCATACATAATGCATATGCATATGCATACATATGCATATGCATACATAATGCATATGCATATGCATACATACATACTTATATGCATACATAATGCACATGCTTACATACACTGTCATAATGTATACACACACACATACACACATAGACACATACACACATAATTATGCATACACACACATACATATGCATACACACACATATGCATACATACATGCATACACATACACACACATAGATACATACATACACACTCATAGACACACACACATACACATAGACACACACACATATACACACACATACACACATAGACACATGCACACGTAATGATGCATACACACATACACATGCATACATAGAAACACATAATAATGCATACACACACATACATATGCATACACACACATGCATACAAACATATACACACATATACACACACACATGCATACACACATATACACATATACACATATACACATACACATGCATACACACACACATGCATACACACATACAAACACATATACACACACACATACACACATAGATACATACACACGTAATGATGCATACACACATACACATGCATACATACTACATAGACACACATAATAATGCATACACACACATACATATGCATACACATACATATGCATACATACATGCATACACATACACACTTAGACACATAGACACACATAGATACATACATACATATAAACACATACACACTCATAAACACACACACATACACATAGACACACACACATATACACACACATACACACATAGACACATGCACATGCAATGATGCATACACACATACAAATGCATACATAGACACACATAATGATGCATACACACACATACATATGCATACACACACATGCATACATACATGCATACACATACACACATAGATACATACACACACGTAGATACATACATATACATAAACACATACACACTCATAGACACACACACATACACATAGACAACACACACATATACCTACACACATACACACAGATGCATACACACACATACACATGCATGCACACACATACACATGCATACACACACATACACGTATATATATATTGATTTCTAACCATTTTGTTTTATATGTTAGGTATTATGGATCCCAGTAAAGAGAGAAAGGCGAAACTCACTCTCATAAAAAGTCTTATGAGAGCAAGAGTTCCGTCATATACTCTAGGGGCCATAATGCGGGACTACGCAGACATGTCCGATGAGGAGCTGGATTATACGATCCAGATGCTTACGCGATCAGACGAGGGCTCTTCTGCGGATCCACATGCAGGAAGAGAGCTATCTGCTCATAGGTATGTTTTTTTTCATAATTTTTTTTAATGATATTATAGCACATATTTTTATTTATTTCTATCTATCTATTTTTAGGACACCTATACCACCTCCAGCACGTGATAGCAGAGCAGAGTTGCCTATGAGGACATGCATAGGCACCTTAGGACTAGAGTGCGACATAGAGCCGGAGGGGAACATTGTGTACATAGGGAATGGATTGGAGTTCAAGAGAAGAATGCGGGCACTATGCGACTCTTACCTGCGCTTTATCCACTTACCATGGAAGTAAGTAAAAGTTTTACATATAAATTGAAATGTATATCTTATGTTTTATTTACATTATGTTTTTTATTTTTGTAGTGAGCATGATGAGAGGGATAAAAAGTACGTGCTTAGTTCACTTGAGACAGAGTTTGGGACAGGATGGTCCCTTAAGTGGTGTTTAAAAGAGATGCGGACACTTATGGCTCATCGTCGCGACAATGCACGGTATGTATGTATATGAGAGAGAGAGAGAGAGAGAGAGAGCTATGTATGTATGTACGTATGTATGTATCTATATATGCATCTATGTATGTATGATGTCATTCCTAAAATCTATTACTCTATGTTTACTGAAAGGCATGTATATTAACTTATATATGTATCTAATATACATGTTTCTATTTTTGTAGTATGTATGTATGCATGTGTATCATGTATGTATACATCTATGTATCTCGACAAAATTGAAGCTGCATATTTACAAATCATGATTATCTAGAGATTAGAATCTGAATTCTGAAGTGTGTGATAACTGAAATCTGAAATCTGAATGTTCAGCTGCATATTTATATATTTTATGAATCTGAATTTTGAAGTGTGTGAACTGAAATCTAAAATCTGAATGTTCAGCTGCATATTTATATATTTTATGAATCTGAATTCTGAAGTGTGTGAACTGAAATCTGAAATCTGAATGTTCAGCTGCATATTTATATATTTTATGGCTGTTTTCTGTTATATTATATTATATATTATTATTATTATATATATATATATTATTTTCAGATTTTTTTAATACTTTTTTTCTCACACGTATGATATCACGTATGGTATTTTTTTTTAAATTCCATACTTTTTTCATACTTCCATACCCGTATGCGTTGGAAGTATGTTTCACGTATGGAAAAACTATGTATGTATGTATGTATGTATCTATATATATATATATATATATATATATATATATATATATATATATATATATATATATATATATATATATATATATATATATATATATATATATATATATATATATATATATATATATATATATATATACATATAAAAAAATCTAAAATAAAAATGTATATACATATACATATAAAACCTTTTAGCCATATGTTTGAAGTATATATACACCTCCGACGTCCTACTAGAGAGATGTCTCTCCTCCCAACCTTATGCCTCTATATATAGCTACTCGAATCAACGAGGATCATGATTCATAATATATGTAAAGATATATACACATCATGTAGATAGGATACATAAATATAAAATGGAGTAGATATATTATGCTTCACACATACATGCCTAAATGCACACATAAATATATATATACATACTAACATATTTACATGTACATATTTACACATACATGTACATGCCTACATGCACACATAAACATATATATACATGCATACATATTTACATGTACATATTTACACATAGACACATATACATATATACATGTACACAATTATAAACACTTGCATATATTACGTACATGAATACATGTATACATATATCACACACATGCAAACACATACATATACATGAAATACATATATATGCATACTAATATATGTATACATATAATACACATGAATACACACACATATGCATACATACATGATAACAATTTACTCCTCGAAGATAAAGCTATATATAAAATAATTAGGCATACCCCCGAGCTTCATGTTCTAACTTAGAAGAACATGATTTCATCTCTCTAGTAGGATTCATCGTTATTCAAGTTAATAAAAAAAACCTATTATATATATCCATTCAGAAGCTTCAAGGTACTATCTAATCTGCTCATATGTTTTCATTATTGCCATCATTTTGGTAAGACATCAATATAGTCTCATCTTCATTATCCTTATTGATTTCATTTATTTCTTCTATTGTTAAATCTATGTTCTCATGAATCACATCATCTATTGGTGGATTAATATCTATTTCTGGTAATTCCTCTTCCTCATCAGTAGAATCAGCATGTAGAGAATTATCCTCTTCATCAAAAAGATTAGTATCATTATCACGTATAATGAGTCTAATTTCTATTCCAGATGTTGATGTATCAGTATCTGATGCTGAATCATCAAGAGGACTTTCTTCAATCTCTCTAACAATAAACTGTTCAAACAATGACCTACCTCTAGGTTGCACATGAATGACTTGCCACCAAGGATGAGCATCTGGGTTTTTATAAAAAAATGCTTGTTCAATATGCCTAGGAAGAATATATGGTTCTTTAGTAGATCGCATTACCTTGGAAGAATCAATTGCCCAAAACCCAGATAATTCCTTTCTTATTGTAGAATTACTACCTTTATACTCCGCTCGATACCAGTCAACCTTCAAAATGACCTATCACAATATATAACAACAAAAACGTCCCATTATTAGGTGCTTTAAAAAAAACTAACTCTAAAAAAAATATATAAACTTTTTTCTACCTGTTTGAATGTACGAAATGAAATTTCGTAGATACCAACAATAGTTCCTACGTAACCAAGTTCGCCATCTATAAGGTTCGTGTCTTTTGAGCTAGCACGTGATAGTTGCTTGAAACAAGCAACAATACTAGAATCCTCTGTTTTACGTAAAGAATCAATGGATTTGATTCTAATATGCTGTCCAAAAGCCCACATATTAGTGAACATTCGAGCCTGCAAAATAAATTGAATTAGTAAATAGAAACTAACATACATATATGAAAAAAATAAAATATATATTTTAATAAAATTACCTTTTGTTCACAACCCATCATTAACTCTCTTTGCTCATCTGAGATTTCTTCATTATTTGCGTTGGCGCGTTGCAAACGACTATATAGCCAATCCGTGAAAGAAGGTATATCTGTAATCTCATTATTATCGAGATTACGTCTAGATCTTTTGTTTTTTCGCCTTTTACTTTGGAGACTTTGAAGTTCCTCGTACTCGCTAACGAATGCTTGCATGCATTCGCTATTATATGCTACAAAAGTGGAAACATCATTTTTTTCTTGAAATGTAAATAAGAATGGAACCCCCTTACCTGATAATACCTCATCGGTTATTTTTGAAGAAGACTCGTTGGTCCATGCACGTGGAGCTTCTTCATGAACTCTTTCAAGGTACTCACTAACGTAATACATGCACTCTTCAAGCATCCAACCCTTTGCCATGGATCCTTCTGGTTTTGCTCTTTGTCGCACATAACCTTTTAGTATTCCCATAAATCGCTCGACCCAAAACATCCATCGAGTGTTGACAACACCGGCAATCTCTATCTCATCTACAAGATGGACTAGTAAATGAACTTGAATATCAAAAAATGAAGTAGGAAGTTCTTTTTCCATCAAACATAGTAGCTCTTTGCATTCACGTTTTTTTTGTGGGATCGAATTTTTATCGATCTCTTTGGATGTAATCCACCTATACAAATCATAAAAACAATTGTAAAGAAGTTAATTAAAAAATAAAAGATATCCAATATTCAAACATATTAAATATAAAAGTATCATAATTACCTTATAAGTGATCCAAGACGATAGATGACATCTCGTACTCCTTTCGTTGTACATCCATCGATAACCAAAGGTAAAATATGTTTCAAAAAGTTATGCCAGTCATGGGTCTTTAATCCAGATAAGCTCTTATCATCCATAGTAAACATGTTTTGAAACGATGCTCCATATCCTGTAGGAGTCTTGATCAATTGAATTCTATTGTTGATAGTTTGTATCTCTTTTGTCGTAAGTACCCAAGGAGCAGATGCATAAGTCGTTTCTTGTCGATGTCTATCAAAAAATGGCCATAACTTTGGTTTGGATTTTTGATCTTTCAAATCATTTCTTGATGTTGTGGTATCTTTTAGTCCAAGAAGATGCTGCCATAGTGAATAACCAATATTTTTGAATATATGCATAGGATCAAGTTCTTTGAATACAAATTATAAATCCGCTTCTCACACTTTCAAACTGAACATATGCGTGAATCGACAAATCATTCAATGAAGATACATACTTCATATCCTCCAAAACAAACAATCGTATCCTGCCATCCAAACAATCAAATTTTTTACGAATATTTTGAAAGATGCATTAATAGTTTTAAAAGATGCGCATATATATAAGTAGATAGAAAATTGAAAATTATACCTTAATAGTGTCGAAACAGATACATTACTCCATCCAAAACGATTTTGAAGGTTGAGAATAAGTAAGCTTGCACTTAGTCGTGTCAAACGACTTCCTTCATATACATGCTTTAGACATTCCTCTCGAAGATATTTCTCATTTTTAGAAATATACATGCTCTCACTGTCATTTTGATACCAATCCTCAATAAAATCTGCCATGCCATCATCTTCATCATTGTCACACAAATCTTGTACTTTATCATCTTTTGAATATAGATCTTTCAACTTTGCATATTGCACAGGATTAGTTTTGCGTAGCCTCCTCATGGAAGCTTCTGATAAATGAGGTCTTATTGGTAATTGTGAATGTTGTGGACGAATATCATCAACATCATACGTTGGAATCTACACATATAAACAAAACTCATTAGTATTCCATAAATGAATAAAAATTAAACTTCAAATATAAAATTAAGTATATAACTTATTAAATATGGATAGAAAATTTTTATTCTCTCTAGCTAAAAGGTGCTCTTGGAGGTCTACGCCATCCATAATTCACTAATAGTTCATCACCAGCATGTAATGTAGTAATAGCATTGACAACTATGTATCTTGATACATCTCTACTCATGTATGGTGATTCATGACTATTTTCACGCTCCTCAAATGTGCAATTAGTCCTTGAACTATTATGTAACCCTCGACTACTATTTATTAAACCTGCTATATTTCCATGTGTGTAAGGTCTTCCATCAATATATAATCTTTCATTTTCTGCATGTAAAATCCTTCTACTAGTAAGAGATGCTGCGTTCAAGCATATTCCATAAGTACTCATGCTTTGAACATAACGTGAAAGTCGATGCCAATCTCCCCATCCATATATAGGACCACAAAATGACATAAGAGTGACTTCAGAGTTCGGAGGCACATACAAATCCTCTACAATAAAGAGACCACGACCAGCATTTGTAATAGTGGATGGAGCAATCATATAGCGATTACCCCAAAAGTTGAAAACCTCTCCATCTAAAGGAAGTGGTCCTCTATTCCATCCTCCATATCTTCTTCTATCATATGTTTGTACTAAAGAACGATCACGAGCTGGCAATGGATAATCTCCAGCCGTTTCATTCTCTAAACCAGGAGGTAGAGGATTTCTAGAAACCTCTGCTTGTAATTGATGAACAGCAAGTCCATGACGTGTACGAGGTATATTAACATTATGAGAAAAATCATTATCATCATCATCATCGAGCAAGTATTCCTGTATATCAATAATAATTTGATTTTATACATGGTTTTTAAATAAAAAAATGACATTAATATATATAGAAAATACATACCCAAGCATTATCACGTTGACTAGGTGATGGTGCATGCTCAAAAGTACCATACTCTGCCTCATGTTCAATACATTCCAATCGTGGTCTTCGATACGTGCCATAACAAGAGTTACACCAACATATAATATGCTCTTGATAGTAAAATTCATCATAATTCCTATCGGAGGACACATGTGAAGTCGTTGCATGGGTAGGAGGTGGTGGAGTACCCTCTGATTGATCAGAATCTGCACATCATAAGAAACATAAAAAAAATATATAAGTTATGTATCCATCAAATATAGTTAAAATTAAATATTTCATATACTTACAGTATAAAGTCGTTGCACGATGAGGAGACGGTGGTGGAGTTCCATCTGATTGATCAGAATCTACAAATAATGGTATTTGATATTAATAATTTGATTATCTACATAAATAAAAAATTCACATATACATATTTACACATACACACATATTCACATATACACATTTATACATACACACATATTCACATATACACACCACATATTATTGTGGGATAAATGCATGTATTTTGTATGAATGTGTATATGCATGCATGTGTGTGTACGTATATATGTGGATATGTATATGTGTGTTTATGTTATATGTATGTATATGTGTATATATATACATATATGCATGCGTATATGTTTGCATGTATATGTGTATGTGGGTATGTGTATGTGTATGTGTATATGTGTGTATAAATGTGTATGTATTCTGACTTTTTTTTATGTTTGAGATTAAATTAACAGGAGATATTGTATGGTCGAAAAAAATAAGAGGCGAGCTAACATACCACCTGAGTCGTGGCAGTTTTTTCGTAGACAGCTACGTCTTCAGGAGTCATTTCCTCAGCAGAAGGTACACAAATTAATAGTTTATATTTATAATTTTTAGATATTTTAGTAATTTTTTAATTTAATTTATGTATTTTTTCCCTTGAATAAACAGGCTGCTGCAAGGAAGAGAGTGGAGTCGGGCCACACATCGCACTTAGGCCAAATGGGCCATAATGGTTTTGTAGCTACATTTGTAAGTATATGTGTTATTGTGAGTATATATTTTTTTTTAGTTAAAATGCAAGCAACTAATGTTTTTTATTTGTTTCATTGCAGCGAAAGGATTATGGCCGATATCCTACGAAACACGAGATCGAGTATGCTACACATTTTGGATATCGGCGTTTGAGCGAGTATATACAAGATCATCCTGATGCATTTGTGAGTATTTTTAAATTTTATATAATTATTTTGTTGTTATGAATGTTTTACTTATTTTATTGATTTATGTTTGTTATATGTAATACAGGAGTATTATGGGGAGACAAATATGGATGAGGTGGAGAGACAGACACAGGAGGGACGATCTCGATCGTCACAGGGTGATCATGAGGATGAGGATGAGGAAGATCCATCTGATCATGATATTGCTGATGATGATGATGATCATGATCACGATGATTAGGATTTTAGACGTTGATTATGACATTGGATTATGTATTTACATTGATATATACATATATTTATCTATATATTTTTCATTTCAGTCATGTTTTGAATTGTGTGTATGGTATTAAGTAATGAAGAGTTTTGTTCTATTGATTTTTATTATTGTTTATATTAAGCATGTGTTTTAATACTTTAATTATATAATTCATTCATATGTGTGTACCTAAGTGTATATATGTGTGTGTATATGTATGTATGTGCATGTGTATGTGTGTGTATATGTATGTATGTGCATGTGCATGTATAAGTGCATATGTGTGTATGAGTATGTGCATGTGCATGTGTATGTGTGTATATGTATATGCATGTATATGTATAACTCTATGTGTATGTGTGTGTATGTGCATGTATATGTGTATATGTGCATGTGTATGTGTGCGTATATGTATGTATATGCATGTGCATGTATAAGTGTATATGTATGTATCAATATGTGCATGTTCTTGTGTATGTGTGTGTATATGTATAACTCTATGTGTATGTGTGTGTATGTGCATGTATATGTGTATATGTAGGTATATGCATGTGTGTGCTTCTTCGTCATGTATAAGTGTATGAGTGCATATCAATAAGTGTGAGTATGGTATGTAATGAAAATAACACAATTCAAATGATCTACAAATAATAGAAATTGTACTTACAATTGTGATCCATAGTTTTTGCTTGGTTAGCTTCTTGAATAACCTGCAATAAAAAGAGAGAAGAGAAAGAGAGAAGAGAGAGAGAGAGAGAGAGAGAGAGAGAGAGAGAGAGAGAGATCTAGAGAGAGAGAGAGATCTAGAGAGAGAGAGATATCTAGAGAGAGAGAGTGAGATCTAGAGAGAGATCTAGAGAGAGAGAGAGAGAAAATTCAAAGAGACAAAGATGTAGAAAGAGAGAAACAAAGACAGAGGGAGACAATAACAGAGAGCTTAAGCAAAACAACAATTCTGCATATACTTGCTTCAGTTCGTAAGCGCAGCGCAATTGCGAACGTTGGAGAGCTCTTCGATCGGATGCGTGAAAATGCCGATTGCAGAGCCTCCAACGTTTTAATTTTTGTCCGTCAACAGATCGTCGCATAAGCGATGCAACGCGTCGTCGTATAAGCGATGCAATAGACCGTCGCTTATAAACCGTCGCTTATGCGACGCTAAAAAGCGTCGCTTATGCGACGCTAAAGAGCGTCGCTTAAGCGACGCCATTAACAAGCGTCGTTAATGCGACGTTAGGCATATACCGTCGCAAATACCGTCGTTTTTTGCGTCGTATAATCGACGGTCCGCGCTCGACGGTATTTCCGACGCAAGTTGCAATTTTACAGCGACGAAATTCTGTCGCGTTAACCGTCGCTACACGCCCGTATTCCTTGTAGTGTATGCATATGCATGCATGTATGCATATGCATATGCATGCTTAAGCATGTATGCATATGCATGCATGTATGCATATGCATGCATGCATGTATGCATATGCATGCATGTATGCATATGCATGCATGCATGCATGCATGTATGTATGTATGTATGCATGTATGTATGTATGTATGTATGTATGTATGCATGCATGTATGTATGTATGTATGTATGTATGTATGCATGCATGCATGCATGTATGTATGTATGTATGTATGTATGTATGTATGTATGCATGTATGTATGCATGCATGTATGTATGTATGTATGTATGCATGTATGTATGTATGTATGTATGTATGCATGTATGTATGTATGTATGTATGTATGTATGTATGTATGCATATGCATGGATGCATGTATGCATATGCATATGCATGCTTAAGCATGTATGCATATGCATATGCATGCTTAAGCATGTATGCATATGCATGCATGTATGCATATGCATGCATGTATGCATATGCATGTGTGTATGCATATGCATACGCATGCATAATCATGTATGTGTATGCATGCATAAGCATGTATGCATATGCCTGCATGTATGCATATGCATTCATGTATGCATATGCATGCATGTATGCATATGCATATGCATGCACAAGCATGCTTGCATATCCATATGCATGCACAAGCATGTATGCATATGCATGCAGAAGCATGTATGCATATGCCTGCATGTATGCATCTGCATGCATGTATGCATATGCATGCATGTATTTATGTATGTATGTATGTATGCATGCATGCATGTATGCATATGCATGCATGCATGCATGTATGCATATGCATGCATGCATGCATGTATGCATATGCATGCATGCATGCATGTATGCATATGCATGCATGCATGCATGCATGCATGTATGCATATGCATGCATGCATGCATGTATGCATGTATGTATCCATGCATACACTACAAGGAATACGGGCGTGTAGCGACGGTTAACACGATAGAATTTCGTCGCTATAAAATTGCAACTTGCGTCGGAATTACCGTCGAGCGCGGACCGTCGATTATACGACGCAAAAAACGACGGTATTTGCGACGATATTTGCGACGCTTTCACCTAACGTCGCTTAAACGACGCTTGTCAAAGGCGTCGCTTAAGCGACGCTTTTTTAGGTCGCATAAGCGACGGTTCACACCGTCGTGTAAGCGACGGTGCAGACCGTCGTATACGCGACGCTAAACAAATGTCGCTTATACGACGACGCGTTGCATCGCTTATACGACGATCTATTGACGGACAAAAATTAAAATGTTGGAGGCTCTGCAATCGGCATTTTCATGCATCCGATCGAAGAGCTCTCCAACGTTCGCAATTGTGCTGCGCTTAGGAGCTGAAGCAAGTATATGCAAAATTGTTGTTTTGCTTAAGCTCTCTGTTATTGTCTCCCTCTTTCTTTGTTTCTCTCTTTCTACATCTTTCTCTCTTTGAATTTTCTCTCACTCTCTCTCTAGATCTCTCTCTCTCTAGATCTCTCTCTCTCTAGATCTCTCTCTCTCTAGATCTCTCTCTCTCTAGATCTCTCTCTCTCTAGATCTCTCTCTCTCTCGAGATCTCTCTCTCTCTAGATCTCTCTCTCTCTAGATCTCTCTCTCTCTAGATCTCTCTCTCTCTCGAGATCTCTCTCTCTCTAGATCTCTCTCTCTATAGATCTCTCTCTCTCTAGATCTCACTCTCTCTCTCTAGATCTCTCTCTCTCTAGATCTCTCTCTCTCTCTCTCTCTCTCTCTCTCTCTTTATTGCAGGTAATTCAAGAAGCTAACCAAGCAAAAACTATGGATCACAATTGTAAGTACAATTTCTATTATTTGTAGATCATTTGAATTGTGTTATTTTCATTACATACCATACTCACACTTATTGATATGCACTCATACACTTATACATGATGAAGAAGCACACACACATGCATATACCTACATATACACATATACATGCACATACACACACATACACATAGAGTTATACATATACACACACATACACAAGAACATGCACATATTGATACATACATATACACTTATACATGCACATGCATATACATACATATACGCACACATACACATGCACATATACTCATATACATGCACATACACACACATACACATAGAGTTATACATATACATGCATATACATATACACACATACACATGCACATGCACATACTCATACACACATATACACTTATACATGCACATGCACATACATACATATACACACACATACACATGCACATACATACATATACACACACATACACATGCACATACATACATATACACACACATACATATACACTTAGGTACACACATATGAATGAATTATATAATTAAAGTATTAAAACACATGCTTAATATAAACAATAATAACAATCAATAGAACAAAACTCTTCATTACTTAATACCATACACACAATTCAAAACATGCTTGAAATGAAAAATATATAGATAAATATATATATATATCAATGTAAATACATATAATCCAATGTCATAATCAATTAAAATCCTAATCATCATCATCATGATCATCATCATCAGCAGCAATATCATGATCATCCTGATCTTCCTCATCCTCATCCTCATGATCACCCTGTGACGATCGAGATCGTCCCTCCTATGTCTGTCTGTCCACCTCATCCATATTTGCCTCCCCATAATACTCCTGTATTACATATAACAAACATAAATCAATAAAATAATTAAAACATTCATAACAACAAAATAATTATATAAAATTTAAAAATACTCACAAAGGCATCAGGATGATCTTGTATATACTTGCTCAAACGCCGATATCCAAAATGTGTAGCATACTCGATCTCGTGTTTCGTAGGATATCGGCCATAATCCTTTCGCTGCAATGAAACAAATAAAAAACATTAGTTGCTTGCATTTTAACTAAAATAAAAAATATACTCACAATAACACATATACTTACAAACGTAGCTACAAAACCATTATGGCCCATTTGGCCTAAGTGCGATGTGTGGCCCGACTCCACTCTCTTCTTTGCAGCAGCCTGTTTATTCAAGGAAAAAAATACATAAATTAAATTAAAAAATTACTAAAATATAAAAATTATAAATATAAACTATTAATTTGTGTACCTTCTGCTGAGGAAATGACTCCTGAAGAGGTAGCTGTCTACGAAAAAACTGCCACGACTCAGGTGGTATGTTAGCTCGCCTCTTATTTTTTTCGACCATACAATATCTCCTGTTAATTTAATCTCAAACAGAAAAAAAAGTCAGAATACATACACATATATACACACATATACACATACATATAACATAAACACACATATACATATCCACATATATACGTACACACACATGCATGCATATACACTCATTCATACAAAATACATGCATTTATCCCACAATAATGTGTTGTGTATATGTGAATATGTGTGTATGTATAAATGTGTATATGTGAATATGTGTGTATGTGTAAATATGTATATGTGAATTTTTTATTTATGTAGATAATCAAATTATTAATATCAAATACCATTATTTGTAGATTCTGATCAATCAGAAGGAACTCCACCACCGTCTCCTCATCGTGCAACGACTTTATACTGTAAGTATATGAAATATTTAATTTTAATTATATTTGATGGATACATAACTTATATATTTTTTTTATGTTTCTTATGATGTGCAGATTCTGATCAATCAGAGGGTACTCCACCACCTCCTACCCATGCAACGACTTCACATGTGTCCTCCGATAGGAATTATGATGAATTTTACTATCAAGAGCATATTATATGTTGGTGTAACTCTTGTTGTGGCACGTATCGAAGACCACGATTGGAATGTATTCAACATGAGGCAGAGTATGGTACTTTTGAGCATGCACCATCACCTAGTCAACGTGATAATGCTTGGGTATGTATTTTCTATATATATTAATGCCATTTTTTTATTTAAAAACCATGTATAAAATCAAATTATTATTGATATACAGGAATACTTGCTCGATGATGATGATGATGATGATTTTTCTCATAATGTTAATATACCTCGTACACGTCATGGACTTGCTGTTCATCAATTACAAGCAGAGGTTTCTAGAAATCCTCTACCTCCTGGTTTAGAGAATGAAACGGCTGGAGATTATCCATTGCCAGCTCGTGATCGTTCTTTAGTACAAACATATGATAGAAGAAGATATGGAGGATGGAATAGAGGACCACTTCCTTTAGATGGAGAGGTTTTCAACTTTTGGGGTAATCGCTATATGATTGCTCCATCCACTATTACAAATGCTGGTCGTGGTCTCTTTATTGTAGAGGATTTGTATGTGCCTCCGAACTCTGAAGTCACTCTTATGTCATTTTGTGGTCCTATATATGGATGGGGAGATTGGCATCGACTTTCACGTTATGTTCAAAGCATGAGTACTTATGGAATATGCTTGAACGCAACATCTCTTACTAGTAGAAGGATTTTACATGCAGAAAATGAAAGATTATATATTGATGGAAGACCTTACACACATGGAAATATAGAAGGTTTAATAAATAGTAGTCGAGGGTTACATAATAGTTCAAGGACTGATTGCACATTTGAGGAGCGTGAAAATAGTCATGAATCACCATACATGAGTAGAGATGTATCAAGATACATAGTTGTCAATGCTATTACTACATTACATGCTGGTGATGAACTATTAGTGAATTATGGATGGCGTAGACCTCCAAGAGCACCTTTTAGCATCAGAGAATAAAAATTTTCTATCCATATTTAATAAGTTATATACTTAATTTTATATTTGAAGTTTAATTTTTATTCATTTATGGAATACTAATGAGTTTTATTTATATGTGTAGATTCCAACGTATGATGTTGATGATATTCGTCCACAACATTCACAATTACCAATAAGACCTCATTTATCAGAAGCTTCCATGAGGAGGCTACGCAAAACTAAGCTTGTGCAATATGCAAAGTTGAAAGATCTATATTCAAAAGATGATAAAGTACAAGATTTGTGTGACAATGATGAAGATGATGGCATGGCAGATTTTATTGAGGATTGGTATCAAAATGACAGTGAGAGCATGGATATTTCTAAAAATGAGAAATATCTTCGAGAGGAATGTCTAAAGCATGTATATGAAGGAAGTCATTTGACACGACTAAATGCGAGCTTACTTATTCTCAACCTTCAAAATCGTTTTGGATGGAGTAATGTATCTGTTTCGACACTATTAAGGTATAAATTTCAATTTTCTTTCTATTTATATATATATATATGCATAAATATATATACATATATAAATACATGTAGGTTTTTATTCTTACTTTAGATAAGGTTATAAGAACAAGAACTTGAATTGAATGGAAAATTTTTGTCCGCGCATCTTTTAAAACTATTAATGCATCTTTCCAAATATTCGCACTGGTGACCTGGATGAGTCGCATGCACAGAGGTTACTCAAGAGACAACAATCTAATTATAATGGAGTAGTCCACTTTGTATCCTAAAGTTCAGATGCTCATCATTGACATGCACGAGGTTTACTGCATACCCGAGAAATCCTGCTCTATCTTGGCTAACCTCTGTGCATACGATTCATCCAGGTCACCATTATATGAACATATGTGTGAATTGACAGGATACGATTGTTTTGCGTAAATATTTTGAAAGATGCATTAATAGTTTTAAAAGATGCGCAGACAAAAAGTATCTATTCAATTCAAGTTCTTGTTCTTACCTTATCTAAAGTAAGAATAAAAACCTGCATGTATATATGTATATATATTTATTTACCTTTTTTAATATATCTTTTTTTGATAAACTTACAGGTTATTATCTGAAAAGTTTTTACCAAGTCAAAATATTCTTCCTACCTCACATGATGAAATGAAGAAGATAATCAACAATCTTGGTATAGATTATCAATGTATACATGCATGTCCTAACGATTGTATTTTATATAGAGGTGAATATGCAGACTCTTTGACATGTCCCAAATGTCAATCTCCTCGATATAAGGGTGAAGAAGGTAAAATCCCGAATAAGGTATTGAGACATTTTCCATTGGCTCCACGGATTAGACATATGTTTTAAAGCCCCGAATTATCAAAGCTTTTGACTTGGGAACATGATCACAAAAGTACTGATGGAATAATCAGAATTCCTCATGATAGTGTTGCTTTTCAACCTATTGATTCTACATGGCCTGAATTTGCACAAAATCCACAGAATCTAAAGTTAAGAGTTGCATTAGATGGGGTTAATCCATTCTCCATGAAATCTAGTAAATGGTCAACATGGCCAGTGATAGTCATAAACTACAATCTTCCGCCATATCTTAGCATTAAAAAGGAACATTTAATGCTTTCACTTTTAATCCCAGGCAAAAGACAAGTTAAAGATATGAATGTATATCTTGCTCCTCTCATTGACGATCTTCAAGAGTTATGGAGAGGTATTAATGTCATTGATATATCGAAAAGCATCAATGAAAGACATATTACGATTCGTGGTATTGTGGCTTGGACTATTCACGATTTTCCTGGATATGGCGTTTGTTCAGGTATTGATGTAATTTTCTTATTCAATATGCATGTAAATAAATATGATTTAATCTAATTATATTTTTATCATTTTCCATGATGCAGGAATATCTACTAAGGGTTATAAAGCTTGTCCATATTGTGGTGATTGGTTGAGATCAATCTATAGTAAGAATCTCAACAAAAATATTTATCTTCGACATTGACGATTCTTGCCTGATGATCATCCATTAAGATCTAAAAGAGAAGCGATACATTTTAATGGAAAGCTTGAAACAGGCCAGTATCCAAAACCTATGACGCCTATGGATTGGTATAAAAAATGGACAGATGGACCTCTGATAGATCCAGAAGCAGAAATCTTCAGTGATGATTCAGATAATGAGTATGTGAACAGAGGTAAAGGGAAATTGGCACTCGCAGAGAACATATCAATATGGTATTCTTTGGAGTATTGGAAAGACTTAAAAGTATGTCATCTTCTTGATCCTATGCATATATTCAAAAATATTGGTTATTCACTATGGCAGCATCTTCTTGGACTAAAAGATACCACAGCATCAAGGAATGATTTGAAAGATCAAAAATCCAAACCAAAGTTATGGCCAGTTTTTGATAGACATCAACAAGAAACGACTTATGCACTTGGGTACTTACAACAAAAGAGATACAGACTATCAACAATAGAATTCAATTGATCAAGACTCCTACAGGATATGGAGCATCGTTTCAAAACATGTTTACTATGGATGATAAGAGCTTATCTGGATTAAAGACCCATGACTGGCATAACTTTTTGAAACATATTTTACCTTTGGTTATCGATGGATGTACAACGAAAGGAGTACAAGATGTGATCTATCGTCTTGGATCACTTATAAGGTAATTATGATACTTTTATATTTAATATGTATGAATATTGGATATCTTTTATTTTTTAATTAACTTCTTTACAATTGTTTTTATGATTTGTATAGGTGGATTACATCCAAAGAGATCGATAAAAATTCGATCCCACAGAAAAAACGTGAATGCAAAGAGCTACTATGTTTGATGGAAAAAGAACTTCCTACTTCATTTTTTGATATTCAAGTTCATTTACTAGTCCATCTTGTAGATGAGATAGAGATTGCCGGTGTTGTCAACACTCGATGGATGTTTTGGGTCGAGTGATTTATGGGAATACTAAAAGGTTATGTGCGACAAAGAGCAAAACCAGAAGGATCCATGGCAAAGGGTTGGATGCTTGAAGAGTGCATGTATTACGTTAGTGAGTACCTTGAAAGAGTTCATGAAGAAGCTCCACGTGCATGGACCAACGAGTCTTCTTCAAAAATAACAGATGAGGTATTATCAGGTAAGGGGGCTCCATTCTTATTTACATTTCAAGAAAAAAATGATGTTTCTACTTTTGTAGCATATAATAGCGAATGCATGCAAGCATTCGTTAGCGATTACGAGGAACTTCAAAGTCTCCAAAGTAAAAGGCGAAAAAACAAAAGATCTAGACGTAATCTGGATAATAATGAGATTACAGATATACCTTCTTTCACGGATTGGCTATATAGTCGTTTGCAACGCGCCAACGCAAATAATGAAGAAATCTCAGATGAGCAAAGAGAGTTAATGATAGGTTGTGAACAAAAGGTAATTCTATTAAAATATATATTTTAATTATACGTGATAATGATACGAATCTTTTTGATGAAGAGGATAATTCTCTACATGCTGATTCTACTGATGAGGAAGAGGAATTACCAGAAATAGATATTAATCCACCAATAGATGATGTGATTCATGAGAACATAGATTTAACAATAGAAGAAATAAATGAAATCAATAAGGATAATGAAGATGAGACTATATTGATGTCTTACCAAAATGATGGCAATAATGAAAACATATGAGCAGATTAGATAGTAACTTGAAGCTTCTGAATGGATATCAGATAATAGGTTTTTTTTATTAACTTGAATAACGATGAATCCTACTACAGAGATGAAATCATGTTCTTCTAAGTTAGAACATGAAGCTCGGGGGTATGCCTAATTATTTTATATATAGCTTTATCTTCGAGGAGTAAATTTTTATCATGTATGTATGCATATGTGTGTGTATTCATGTGTATTATATGTATACATATATTAGTATGCATATATATGTATTTCATGTATATGTATGTGTTTGCATGTGTGTGATATATGTATACATGTGTTAAATATGCATGTGTATATATGCATATGCATTTATGTAAAATATTCATGTATTCATGTACGTAATATATGCAAGTGTTTATAATTGTGTACATGTATATATGTATATGTGTCTATGTGTAAATATGTACATGTAAATATGTATGCATGTATATATATGTTTATGTGTGCATGTAGGCATGTACATGTATGTGTAAATATGTACATGTAAATATGTTAGTATGTATATATATATTTATGTGTGCATTTAGGCATGTATGTGTGATGCATAATATATCTACTCCATTTTATATTTATGTATCCTATCTACATGATGTGTATATATCTTTACATATATTATGAATCATGATCCTCGTTGATTCGAGTAGCTATATATAGAGGCATAAGGTTGGGAGGAGAGACATCTCTCTAGTAGGACGTCGGAGGTGTATATATACTTCAAACATATGGCTAAAAGGTTGAATTAGAGTTTTTAAATTAGGGATTTCAAAACCCTAATATCGAGATTAGTGTTCTCTCTCTCTCTCTCATATACATACATACCGTGCATTGTCGCGACGATGAGCCATAAGTGTCCGCATCTCTTTTAAACACCATTTAAGAGACCACCCTGTCCCAAACTCCGTCTCAAGTGAACTGAGCACGTACTTTTTATCCCTCTCATCATGCTCACTACAAAAATAAAAAACATAAGATAAATAAAACATAAGATATATATTTCAATTTATATGTAAAACTTTTACTTACTTCCACGGTAAGTGGATAAAGCGCAGGTAAGAGTCGCATAGTGCGCGCATTCTCCTCTTGAACTCCAATCCATTTCCTATGTATACAATATTCCCCTCTGGCTCTATGTCGCACTCTAGTCCTAACGTGCCTATGCATGTCCTCATAGGCAACGTCTCTGCTCTGCTATCACGTGCTGGAGGTGGTATAGGTGTCCTGAAAATAGATAGATAGAAATAAATAAAAATATATGTTATAATATCATTAAAAAAGTTTATGAAAAAAAACATACCTATGAGCAGATAGCTCTCTTCCTGCGTGTGGAGCCGCAGAAGAGCCCTCGTCTGATCGCATAAGCATCTGGATCGTATAATCCAGCTCCTCATCAGACATCTCTGCATAGTCCCGCATTATGGCCCCTAGAGTATCTGACGGAACTCTTGCTCTCATAAGACTTTTTATGAGAGTGAGTTTCGCCTTTCTCTCTTTACTGGGGTCCATAATACCTAACATATAAAACAAAATGGTTAGAAATCAATATATATACGTGTATGTGTGTGTATGCATGTGTATGTGTGTGTATGCATCATTATGTGTGTAAGTGTCTATGTGTGTTTGTGTGTGTGTATATGTGTGTGTGTGTGTGTCTATGTGTATGTGTGTGTGTCTATGAGTGTGTATGTGTTTATGTGTATGTATGTATCTATGTGTGTGTATATGTCTATGTGTGTATGTGTATGCATGTATGTATGCATATATGTGTGTATGCATGTGTATGTGTGTGTATGCATCATTATGTGTGTATGTGTCTATGTGTGTATGTGTGTATGTATATGTGTGTGTTGTCTATGTGTATGTGTGTGTGTCTATGAGTGTGTATGTGTTTATGTATATGTATGTATCTATATGTGTGTATGTGTCTATGTGTGTATGCATATGCATGTATGTATGCATATATGTGTGTATGCATATGTATGTGTGTGTATGCATCATTATGTATGTATGCATGTGTATGTGTGTATGCATCATTACGTGTGTATGTGTCTATGTGTGTATGTGTGTGTGTATATATGTTTGTATGTGTGTATGCATGTGTATGTGTGTGTATGTATCTATGTGTGTGTATGTGTCTATGTAAGTATGTGTATGCATGTATGTATGCATATGTGTGTGTATGCATGTGTATGTGTGTGTATGCATGATTATGTATGTATGCATATGTGTGCATTATGCATGTGTATGTGTGTGTGCATGTATGTGTGTGCATGTGTATATGTGTGTGCATGTGTATGCATTATGTGTGTGTGTGTCTATGCGTGTAAATGTGTGTGTACATATGTATGTGTGTGTGTGCATGTATATGTGTGTGCATGTGTATATGTGTGTGCAGGTGTATGCATTATGTGTGCATGTGTGTATGTGTATGCATTATGCATTGTGTATGTGTGTCTATGTGTGTGTATGTGTGTCTATGTGTGTGTATTTGTGTGTATGTGTGTGTGTGTCTATGTGTATGTGTGTGTGTGTCTATGCCTGTATATGTGTGTGTACATATGTATGTGTGTGTACATATGTATGTGTGTGTGCATGTGTATGTGTGTGTGTGCATGTATATGTGCGTGCATGTGTATATGTGTGTGCATGTGTGTATGTGTATGCATTATGCATTGTGTATGTGTGTCTATGTGTGTGTATTTGTGTGTATGTGTGTGTGTGTCTATGCGTATGTGTGTGTGTGTCTATGCGTGTATATGTGTGTGTACATATGTATGTGTGTGTGCATGTGTATGTGTGTGTGCATGTATATGTGTGTGCATGTGTATATGTGTGTGCATGTGTATGCATTATGTGTGCATGTGTGTATGTGTATGCATTATGCATTGTGTATGTGTGTCTATGTGTGTGTATTTGTGTGTGTGTGTGTGTCTATGTGTATGTGTGTGTGTGTCTATGCGTGTATATGTGTGTGTACATATGTATGTGTGTGCATGTGTATGTGTGTGTGCATGTATATGTGTCTGCATGTGTATATGTGTGTGCATGTGTATGCATTATGTGTGCATGTGTGTATGTGTATGCATTATGCATGTGTATGTGTGTGTGCATGTATGTGTGTGCATGTGTATGCATTATGTGTGTGTGTGTCTATGCGTGTATATGTGTGTGTACATATGTATGTGTGTGTGCATGTATATGTGTGTGCATGTGTATATGTGTGTGCATGTGTATGCATTATGTGTGCATGTGTGTATGTGTATGCATTATGCATTGTGTATGTGTGTCTATGTGTGTGTATTTGTGTGTATGTGTGTGTGTGTCTATGTGTATGTGTGTGTGTGTCTATGCGTGTATATGTGTGTGTACATATGTATGTGTGTGTGCATGTGTATGTGTGTGTGCATGTATATGTGTGTGCATGTGTATATGTGTGTGCATGTGTATGCATTATGTGTGCATGTGTGTATGTGTATGCATTATGCATGTGTATGTGTGTGTTCATGTATGTGTGTGCATGTGTATGCATTATGTGTGTGTGTGTCTATGCGTGTATATGTGTGTGTACATATGTATGTGTCTGTGCATGTATATGTGTGTGCATGTGTATGCATTATGTGTGCATGTGTGTATGTGTATGCATTATGCATTGTGTATGTGTGTCTATGTGTGTGTATTTGTGTGTATGTGTGTGTGTGTCTATGTGTATGTGTGTGTGTGTCTATGCGTGTATATGTGTGTGTACATATGTATGTGTGTGTGCATGTGTATGTGTGTGTGCATGTATATGTGTGTGCATGTGTATATGTGTGTGCATGTGTATGCATTATGTGTGCATGTGTGTATGTGTATGCATTATGCATGTGTATGTGTGTGTGCATGTATGTGTGTGCATGTGTATGCATTATGTGTGTGCATGTGTATGCATTATGTGTGTGTGTGTCTATGCATATGTGTGTGTGTCTATGCGTGTATATGTGTGTGTACATATGTATGTGTGTGTGCATGTATATGTGTGTGCATGTGTATATGTGTGTGCATGTGTATGCATTATGTGTGCATGTGTGTATGTGTATAACAGCGAGTCGTAACAAACGAGAACTATGTCGTAAAAAGAGAACACTTACGTCAAAAATTACATGTTTTCACCTCATTTTTGGAATTCCTCTACACCAGTATACATATATTACAAAAATGAGGTGAAAACAAGTAATTTTTGACGTTTTTTGTCATTTTCTCAACAAAAAATGAGCTCAAAATGTAGTCAAAATTTCACTATATTAGGCATTGACGTGTCCCAAAATGTATATGATAACACATTGACATGCCCAAAATCTATATGCTAAGACATTGACATGTCTAAAATATATATAAGAATGTGGAAGTCAATAGTTTTTACACAAAAATAACATTTTAGACATATCTTTAATGGGTGGATATCTGATTGTTATTCAAAATTGCTACAAAACATGGTTTCATTAACCAAACTACTTTGAGGCATTTACATAAGCACTAAAAATGTCTGAGAGCTTCAATGCAACTCACAACTTTGTCGATCTATGTCTACACCCTCATCATCTGATGCACTTGATTCAGTCTCATACTGTTGAGAGCTCTCTTCTTCTTCTTCTATATCCACAAGAGCTCTATCTTCATCCACGTACATACCAAATTCTGCAGGATCATGCACAACTCTTCTTGTTTTCCTATGATTTCCTGTACCACATACATCTGGAAGCTTTTGTTTTATCATGTTGATTGTTGCTTTCCTCAAGTGACCAGTTTTTGTCAAGGAAAAATCATAAACAAGAATATCTACATCATCCATTTTAAGAGTGGATGTGCTTCGAATATTCTTTTTCCTTTTTGAACCTGTTCGTTTAGCATCACACACCATTTCTAAGTTATATTTACCTGTGAATGCATTACTACTTTTAGTGTAATACCAATGCACCACCAAAGCCTCTATTCTTCTCTGATCAATATCTTTAGTTATCTCTAAAACCTTTGCAATCCAAAATGGTCTGGTAGCCTCATCACCATCAGCAAGTACTGCAATAAGCGTTCCAACATTTATCTCTATTAAATTTCCTTGCCATCTTGCTTCTGCCTGTTTTGTCATCCTTGGGCCTACATAAATATTTCTTTCTGGTGGATGTATAAAACTTTGAAGTGCATCTGCATTACATGCTTGGGCCACATTCACGGATCTTTGTGTACAAAAGTCCCATGTGAATGGAACATCAACTGGCCAGTGACCTGCAATTGTATACTGTATAATCTCTTCTTGATGATTGAAAAAGTCCTCCCACCAAGATACATCTTGATCTCCAGCATATTTTTTTGCACGCTCAATATGTCTCTTCTTTTCAATGAGTGCATGCATCCAGCTTTTACTTTGATCAACCACACTTCCACATCTTTCTGTATTGTTTTTATCTTCATATGGTGATTGTTCTGCACCATACACTGTTACAGTAGACAAATTAGGCACCTGCAATAAGAAACTGCATCCCTCTTTAGGCTCCCACCCAAGAGAAGATGAATACTGCTTTGCAAATAAAAGGGTTATTTCATCAACCCTCCTCATCAAGAATACATGGTTGAAACTAATATTGTGCAATGGAGCCAAAACCTTAGCACTGTTATCAAGGCCCATTGAGCAAAAGTGCTTAAAGTCATAAATCTGTGTGAGGTGTTGAACTTCTGGTTTTGGAGTATATGCTTCTGAAATCAGCTCAGATAAAATCGGAAGAGTAAAAGCATTGTTACGTGCCAACTTCTTAGAGAAAGTACTGAACATTTGATCAATGTGATCATGAGTGTGGCCAACCAGAAGAAAATTTACCTTAACCTTCTGAAATACCTGTTTTTCAACAAGCATGCTTAAATATCCAAAGACTGTAGAATTTTTATTCTCTCTTGGAGTATTATCTAGTTGCAAATATAGAGTTGGTGGCAAAAGACCCTTCCATGATTGCAAAACACGATGAATGACAGTAACTGTAAGGTTTGGATCATTATGCACATTCGGATATGTGAAGAAAACCTTGGACATTACAGTTCCATTGTATACCAAAGCGCCAACCAAATGCATTTGCACAAGGACTTCATCTCCAATGTCCTTAGGGATGCGATAAAAATGTGGCAAACAAGTTTTTTTCTGATCCATACCATCGATCAACAAACACATATAACGCTCCGGATTTCTGAGTGCCTTACTTCGATGATGAATTGCTTTCTTTCTCTCTAATGCTTGACTCTCACGATGGTTGTTAAGAAGGTTTTTAAAATTATGCTTTTCCTGTGGTGTTGTAGCCCCTTTTGCCATGTTTTTCAAAGTGGCGCAAACTGAACATTCACCCATTCTAACTTTACGAGGAATAGAAACATTGTTAAACTCTTCCTTCCATAATCGAGTAAAGTGACGATACAACACATACTTCTCATTTCTATTTTCCATGTCTTCTCTATATATTTGAAATACCTCTCGACGAGTAAAGTTATCTGACAAGTGCAACCTTCCAGTTGTAGGCATAACTTCACAATGCAAGCTAAAATAGTTCATCATCCAATTCATTGCATGACGTCCAACAGATCCTTTGGTCCCAACATGGAACGTATCCAAAATGAGATCCCCATTCAAAAACCCTTGTTGAACCCTATGTATTCTAAAATTTCCTACACCCATTGCAATTTTAAATGCAGCCCTACAGCATGGCATCCCTTGAGTAAAGAAATATTCAAAACCAACACGCGTTACTGACATGTTATCCTCAATCATTTGCATGCAAGAAACAAGGTATATATCTTGCCTTTCACTATCTAAATGGAGGAATTTTTCTCTTATGTGCTTTAGTTTCTTCATCCCTAAATTATACAAGCATTTCAAACCACAACAATGCTTCACAATATCCAATGCAATCTGTCTATCTGAAGTAAGAAATTTAAATCTTTTTCGACTTACTTCACGAGACCTTCTTTTAAATCGTAGATTGAGCTTGCTTTGCTTTTTCGTTGCTCCACATGCACTTGAATCAGAAGGGAGATCAATGGTTGGATCAGATGGGAGATCAAGAGGTGCATTTGTATGAGCAGCATTGCACTGTGAATTGGATAACTTAAATGACTCAACAGAAAACATGGAATCATCAGCACGTTCTAAATCATAGGGATCATCACTTCTCTGGAAAGGCTCAACTGAGAACAATGAATCAATATGAGCAGAGGAAGCTGATGCCCAAGCATCCACTGAAAAGATTGAGCTCATCTTCACTGAGTTCAGAGAAGACTGAAGATGAATGACCTTTTTAAATAAGTAGAAATCCGAGATCAAGTGAAGATATCACATCAAATGTCACATCAAGAAGATATGAAATCAAAAGCTTATTAAAGTACATTAAATAACATAAAACATCAAATTACATCAAATCACTTAATTACTCAAATATACACTAATAAGGGAACCAAAGATTTGATTCACTTTTGATTCAAATGATCTTTTTCTAACTTCATATGAGTCATTCAGTCTAAGCATTGTGAATGAATCAAAATATATCAAAGTTGTGTTCCAATAGGAATATATAATAAAATTGTTTGGATGAAATTTTACAAGAAGAAATTTTACAACTGGAATATATCCAAGTTGAGTTCCAACTGGAATATGCTATGCCATTGAACACTATACAAGAAGAAATTTTACATTTGGTTAAGATTTCAAGGATTAGGTTTTATTGTGGTCTTGGCTAGATATCAAAGAGGTAGATGAAAGTATATTGAAAAAGAATTATGTGTAAAAGAGGCACACAGAAAGTATATTCATACATTGATTTTCCATTTCAACAATGTGTTACAAGATAAATGTGAATATGAACTAAAGTGTGGAGGATAACACTATAAAGATGTCATTAATCTCACAACTTAGACCTAATTTTCTCCCAAGCAACAGAATCTAAGAAAAAACATCTACATGAGATTAGAAATCCTCATGTACATACCATACTGTTGCCATTGAAGTTTAATTTCCATGCAAATGTATATAAATAGTTGCAAGGTTCTGTACTAGAATGTTTATTCAAAGTGATTTTCCATTTCAAGAGTGAGTTACAAGATAAATGTGAATATGAACTAAAGTGTGGAGGGTAATACTATGAAGATGTCATTAGTCTCCCACATTTAACACAACTTTGACTTGATTTTCTCCCAAGAAAGAGATTCTTAGAAACAAATCTCTACATGAGTTGAGACATCCTCATGGACATACCATACTCTTGCCATTGAAATGTAATTTCTATGCAAATGTATATAAATAGTTGTAAGGGTCTATGAATATTTCATTAAAGTGGCTCTGAAACAGCCTATTTGTGTGGGTGCTATTCCCTGGTTAGATAAGTTGACAGATTTAGTTAGCAAGTGGACTCATTCAGTTAGATCTAGTTAGTTTCTGGTTCAAGTTACCCAATTGCCTATAAATACCAGAGGAGGAGATCATTCTCATTTTCAAAATCCACGAGCAAGAGAGAGCAGCAGAGCACAGACAGCCATGGAGCACAGAGGTCAGCATACCAGCAAGCCAAGCCTGATGGAGAAGAAGAATGTTGGCAAAAGTACCAAGAGGTAGACAAAATCATAACTAAAAAAAAGATTCCAAAAAGATTCCCTCTGTATGTCTGTGTAAATTTCTCATTTCTAGGTCTCTATTTTTCTTGCCTGTCGAAATATGGATCCAAAGCATGTACAGGTCGATGCCTGGCATCGACTTTAAGGTGTAAGTCGATGCCAGGCATCGACTTAGGATTGCAAGTCGATGCCAGGCATCGACTTGCAGCCCCAAGTCGATGCCTGGCATCGACTTGCAGCCCCAAGTCGATGCCTGGCATCGACTTGCTCCTGCAAGTCGATGCCTGGCATCGACTTGTGGGTGCAAGTCGATGCCTGGCATCGAATTGCAGCCCCAAGTCGATGCCAGGCATCGACTTGGTCCAAAAAAACGATGCCAAGCATCGACTTGCCAGCATCATCATGCACTGAAAAGTCGATGCCAGGCATCGACTTTTGGGTGCAAAATCGATGCTTGGCATCGGCTTTTGGGCCCAAATCGATGCTTGGCATCGACTTTTGTGCCCAAGTCGATGCCAGGCATCGACTTTGTGTTCAAGTCGATGCCAGGCATCGACTTGAGGGTAAAAGTCGATGCCAGGCATCGACTTGGCCCAAAAGTCGATGCCAGGCATCGACTTGGGCCCTCAAGTCGATGCCTGGCATCGACTTGCACACAAAGTCGATGCCTGGCATCGACATGCACTTAAACATCGATGCCTGGCATCGACCTGAAGCTGAAAATCCATGCCTTGCATGGACATGGGCTGATATTTCTTATTGCTTGATATTTCCAATTGCTTTCAGGGATGCGGAGTACAAGGATGAAAGGCCCATTAAGAAGCTCAGAGTCACCATGGGCTCTGCTGACCAGCAACGTGACAAAGGCAGTGGTCACCAAGCAAAGGCAAAGAAAATTATTGCACCATTATCCTCTGAGAAGGCCAGCAACCCACTAGGAATATCCTCAGGTGGACAGAGTAGCATTAAAATTCCTGTGGAGGATCCAAGTATGAAGGAAAGGTCGAGGGAGACAGAGGTCATGAAGACAGATCGTCCACTTCGGGACATGACAAATCTCGAATGGTGCCTTCAGTACGTGGAAGAGAAGAATGCAGTCCTCCTTGTGTTCGCAGGGGCCTATGGCAGAGGAAAGATCACGACAACACAAGGTTTTCAGTATGGCCTTGTTTACAAATTGGATTATGAAGATGAAGATTCTGACAACCTGCTTTTCTTGGTGGAGACATCCAAGGGATTAAGAAATGTCATATGCAAGATGGAATTCTTGTGCCCAGAGTGCTGTGTTCCAGAGGAGCTAGCTCAGATGTGCAGAGACTCAGTGAATTTCATCAAGGACCTGATGCCATGGATACAGGGCAATATCATGCCAACACAGCACAAGAAGACGACCCCTGTAAAGGCAAGGGGTAAGCAGAGTGTGCAGAAAAAGCCCCAAAAGAAAAAGAAGATAATTGCAGAAGAGGACTTTTCTGACTCAAGCTCTAGCTCTGGGGACATTATTGTTGCACCTGGTGGAGAGCTTGCATCTGGTGTGCTTGGCACTGAGCAGAATAAGATGAGGGAGGACATAGCTAGAAGAAAAATTGTGAAGAAGGGGCAGTTGTTCCACCTGCCTATTAATATTATCCACAGGCCACCAGTGGATCCAGTCACAGGGAGGAGGCCCCTTGAGATCAGGGAGCCACATAATTTGCATGTCCAAAATCTTAAGAAGAAAATGAAAATTAATCCTCATGCTACTGTTGTGCCATTCCTTGTAATGGTGGATCCGCATGAGTGCAGCTGTGTGGAGGATTTCAATGAGAATTTGTTTGAGGAGTACACTTATTATGTGATTGGAGGTTCACACTCTGCAGAGGCTCGTAGACAGTTAGTGAAGGAGCACCCTACTACATTTTTCTTTAGGTATGCAGAGTGTAAGATATATGCTGGTCTTACAACTGAGGAAGCCAAGCTTCTTGCTTGGGATCACAACAACGATAATGACTACAGGCAGAAAATGTCCTCCATAGAGAGAATTCGGTTCTTCCACCATGAATACGAAGATTTTCTTGTGAAGGAAGCTGGGAGAATACATCCCAATCTACGAAAGCAATGCCTTATTGAGGTTGGAATTGCATTGGATGAGAATAGAAAATCAGATGCTTTGAGGAAATATGACCCATGGTTTCAACTGGCATTCAGATCAGGTGAGATCTGGGATCTTCAGGATAGAATCTTCACAATGTGGGAGCATAAGGAAGTCAAGGGCCAGAAGCAACGAAAGTCGAGGCCAGACCCACAAATTGATCTGAGGGGAAAGGGAAGGAAAGTTGACCTTTCACTTGAGGAGGCTCCTGAGGACATGAAGCTGACCCCATGGAGGGCCCTTCAAGGAATCAAGGATGATACATTGATCATATCAACCTTGTCAAGGGTAATCTCGAAGGAGTTGAGCCTCGAGGAGATGGTCACTGAGCTCAATAAGTATGTATGTTATTCTCAGATCCTTTTTCCCTCCTCCCATGCTTCTTGTCTAACCTAGTCTCTTTTATATTTATGTGTCTGTAGTCATAAAGTGTACATGAAGATTCAGGAGGTGATGATGAAGAGGCTGGGTTGCTTTTCTTGGACAGAGGTCCAAGCAGACTATCCAACCACATCATCCTACAAAGCCTTATCAGAATATTTCATCCTGTTTCGTGATTGGGTAGATTCTCTTATCAGAATATTTCATACTAAACAATTTGATGCATTGCATGGCATCAACATGGGGGCATAAGTCGATGCCTGGCATCGACTTGGGGGCATAAGTCGATGCCTGGCATCGACTTCCAGCATAAGTCGATGCCTGGCATCGACTTGGGGGCATAAGTCGATGCCTGGCATCGACCTGCAACAAAAGTCGATGCCTGGCATCGACCTCGTGGCAAAAGTCGATGCCAGGCATCGACTTAGGTCCCTAGGTCGATGCCAAGCATCGATTTTTAGTAGAAGGTCGATGCCTAGCATCTACCCCAACAAGAAATCGATGCCATACATCCGTTCTTTATGTTCTGTTTGCTGTACTGAAGAGCTCTTCTAATTGTTTTTCCAATTTGTTCTGCAGAAACCAAGGAAAAGTAAGTCTACAGAGGTACTAGATGACTGCCCCCCTGCATTCCTTGCTCACATTCAAAGAGCAAGGCATGAGAAATCTAGACTGAAAGCGAAGGAGATGGATTTTGATGATGAACCCGATCTTAAATGTTTCTCCAATCCCCTAGACCCCCTTAGGCCTGTATATTACAATGTGTTCTGTAGTGATGTAAATAATATTTGTTCTGTTGTGCCTAGAAAACATTTCTCCCTTCTCATAGCGGACATACCCTATGGATTTAGGATGTTAGGATCAGTTAATGATGATGAACCCTTCAAACACCCTCAGATTCGGAAGATGGTCACTGATTTTGCAGAGTTAACTATGTCTCCTCTCTGGAGGATAGTAATTTTCCATAGCAGAGACCAGTCTTTCTCTGTTTCAACTGCTTTGAAAGCAAGATGTCATGCTGTCGAGTGCCTCACTTGGTAAGTAATCTTCTTTCTATCTCCATGGCTTTCATGATGCCCTATGTGACTCATAGTTCTTTTTTGCAGGGTGAAGACAAACGTAAATCACACTCCTTTGCATCGGTTTGTGAGTGCCACTGAATGCATTAGAGTGGGCTATTATGATGAAGTAAGCAAAAGGAGAGTCAGGGAGCATTGCAATGAGAATGGGATCTCAAATGTGCTCATGTTCCCAGCCGTTACCAAGAAACTTCGTCATGTAGCTGGGGACATGACATTGGTTAACCCTTATCAGAAGCCACAAAAACTCATAATGAGATTGCTTCAGCTATTTTCCAATGATGATGACTGGGTCCTAGACCTTTTTTCGGGCACAGGTAATTTCAATTTTCACAATTTTCATTAGTCATTGTTGATTGAAGCCTCTAATAGGTTTTCTGTTGTTTCAGGAACGACTCTGGCTTGCTCCTTAAAGATGTTCAGGCACTGCATAGCTGTGGAGAAGGATGATGCTCAAGTGAGCTTCATTAGAATGAGAATCAATGGGCTGAATGAATGCCCAGATGAAGACCAAGAGGTTGGAAGGAAGCACATTGCAGATACGGAGAGATTCCAAGCAGCTTCAAGGGAGCCTGTTCCCCCACTTGCAGATGAACCTGGGGACATGGCTGACCTTGAAGAGCCAATCTTGGAGCAAGAGAGGCAAGATAGGTGTTCTAATGTGCCAGAGGATACCAATACCCTTGAGCCTGAGGAAAGCTATGATCAGCTTCTATTGTAGATTCACATAACTCTTGTAAAACACATGAAATGTAAAATATCATTTTAATGGAAATATAATTTGGAGTTCTGCTTCCACTTCGTGTTCAGCTTGATTTATCTTGAGCATTTCTCTGATCATGTGTGAATGTTTCTTAGTATAATTTTGTTGAATATTATCTTCTCTTGGGAATGCTTTTGTGAAGTGTATTTCATATTCCGTTAATATGGCCAGGCATTCAATGGGGATCTTAACCATACAAAGGGGATGATCTTAATTGCCTTGTTAAAATGCTCTGATTTTTACAACACATGTTCTCTAACTTTCGAGTAACTCTTAATTAGCTATCTTCTGTGCTTATTGAGGTTATAGATGTAATGAAGGAGCTTCGCGAATTCTTACATGTACCTTTTCAACTCTAATCTATTGTCCAAGATCATGATAAGGGATTCTTGGTAATGCTCAACAACTAGTTTTCATGGCAGCAAGAATTTTAGTATATCTATCTTGACTACTTGGGATCTGAGATCAAGCTTCTAAAGACAATATTTACAAGCAAGACTCGTGATGCTTTCTAGATATTGTAAAATGCCCACTTTTTTGCTTCATATAATGGTATTTAGGTAAAAAGAAAAAGAGAACATGTCTTTGTTCTCCTTTGTTGTGACTCAGTGTTGTATGCATTATGCATTGTGTATGTGTGTTTGTGTGTGTATTTGTGAGTATGTGTGTGTGTGTCTATGCGTATGTGTGTGTGTGTCTATGCGTGTATATGTGTGTGTACATATGTGTGTGTGTGTGTGTGCGCATACCTGTCAATGGACTCGCTTCTCTCTCTCCCTCTCGCGCGCTCTTTCTCTCTCCCTCTCGTGCGCTCTTTCTCTCTCTCTCTCTCTCTCTCTCTCTCTCTCTCTCGGTCTAAGTGTTCTTCCTCGCGTCCAAGCCCCGGCACAAATGTGCCGGGAGAATTGAATTTTTTTTTTTTACATTGCAGAGCGTCGCATATGCGACGCTCTGCAGTTTGCAAACGTCGCTAAGTGCGTCGCTAACCAGCGACGGTGCTAGCGACGCTTCTTGAGTAGCGTCGCTTATGCGACGTTATCGTCGCTTATGCGACGATGGTCGGCCAAAAAAAAAAATCCGAAATTTTTACCGTCGCATAAGCGACGGTTTTCGTTTTTTTCCCGATTCGGGGGCGTCGCTACGCCCCCCTTTTTCTTGTAGTGATATAAGCATATGCATATGCATGCTTAAGCATGTATGCATATGCATGCATGTATGCATATGCATTCATGTATGCATATGCATATGCATATGCATGCCTAAGCATGTATGCATATGCATGCCTAAGCATGTATGCATATGCATGCATGTATGTAAGCATGTATGTATGCATATGTGTAAGCATGTATGTATGTAAGCAAGAAAGATATTAAAAAACAAAAATATGCATGCATGTGTGCGTATGCATGCATGTATGCATATGCATATCCCTCTCTCTCGAAAAAAAAAAAAAATATGCATATGCCTCTCTCATGTATGCATATGCATTCATGCATGTATGCATATGCATGCATGCATGTATGCATATGCATGCATGCATGTATGCATATGCATGCATGCATGTATGCATATGCATGCATGCATGTATGCATATGCATGCATGCATGTATGCATATGCATGCATGCATGTATGCATATGCATGCATGCATGTATGCATATTCATGCATGCATGTATGCATATGCATATCGCTCTCTCTCTCTCTCTCTCTCTTTCGAAAACAAAAATAAAGAGAGAAGATATTAGAAAACAAAAATATAAAGAAAGATAAAAGAGTGATATATGTCTTACTTACATTGATGTAATTTTTGAATCAAGGTTGTCAAAATCCAGTTGAAGTTATCCTTCGTTGAATTTCCAAAGATTTGATCTCAAAAATCTCTTGCAAAACTAAAGAGAGAAGATATTAGAAAAGCAAAAACATAAAGAAAGAAAACAGAGTGATACAATATGTGCGATCTACTTACCAAAGCATCAGACCTATAAAAATAGAGGTGTGTTTAGAGAGAGAGAGAGAGAGGGAAGGAGAGGGCAAGAGAGAGAGAGAGAGAATTTTTTGAATCACGGTCGTCAAAATCTACTTGAAGTTCTTCTTCGTCAAATTTCCAAAGATTTGAGCTCAAAATCTCTTGCAAAACCAAACAAAGAACATATTAGTAAAGAAAAAACAAAAGAGTGCTACAATATGTGCGATCTACTTACCAAAACTTCATATCTATAAAGATAGAGGTCTGTTTAAAGAGAGAGAGAGAGGGAGATAGAAAGAGGGAGACAGAGGGAGAGAGAGTGAGAGAGAGAGAGAGGGAGAGAGAGAGAGAGATAGTGAGAGAGAGGGAGGGAGAGAGAGAGAGGGAGAGAGAGAGAGGGAAGGGAGGGAGAGAGGGAGAGAAGATGACAAACAAAGATTTGATGTTGGCGTGCGCAATGAAATTAGTGCTAATACTGATCACTCTTTGTTGCTGTCTGATCACTTTCCCCTTTGTATGTGCTTTAAGAGAAATCATAAACCTTTTAGAGCAGGATGGCCCCACCTGGATTCTAGACTTCTTAAAATTCCCTCGCTCATTAACCAAATTAAGTCTGCCATCTCGTGGCATTTCTCCCAGAACATCCCTGCTTTCAAAAGTTGGGATAATTTTGTCAAAGATATTCAGAATATCTTTTGCTTTTATAAAGCCAAAGTGGTCAAGGCTAGAACCCTCCGGAAAGAGAAAATCCTTGAAGCTCTCAAGGTGTATGATTCTAATAACCCCTGTAAGGATTTTATTGAATTACAACATAAGCTCAGATGTGAGGAATACCTGGATGCTAGTTGGTCCCTTTCCAACTCCAGAAAGTTTTGGGAAAAGAATTTTGACAGACCCAACACTCATATGTATGAGATGCTCAAACAAAAGAAAAGCAAGGATTTCATTCCCCTAATTGCTAAAAGTAATGGGGACATTGCTGTGGATATGGAAGACTGTTTACATGAAACTGCTTCTTTCTTTAAGAATGTCTTCTCTAGTCCTCCCAAGAGGGGGGAAGATATCCAGAGAGCCAGGGCCCATATAGCTTCTATCAGGGTGAAAACGCTCCCTCATGGTCTGGCTGCTCTTATGGACTTACCCCTCTCTGCTGGTGAGGTTAAAGAAGCCATTGTTAAAATGAAAAGTGGTAAGTCTCCTGGAATTGATGGTATTCCTAATGAACTTTTTAAAGAGCTAAAAGACTTCATCACTCCCTACCTTCTGGGGATTTGGAAAGAGGCCACTAGGAAAGGATCCTTGTCTGCTTCCATGAATATGGGTGTTATTAGACTCATCCACAAAAGAGGACCTAAGGAAGATCTCAATAATTGGAGACCCATTTCTTGTCTCAATTCTGTCTATAAAATTTTTGCCTCAGCCCTTGCTAGAAGGCTTAGTCCTATTATGAATTCTATCATTCTCCCCATGCAAAAAGGTTTTATTAAGGGCAGATACATTCTGGATGCTATTATTTCTTTGTGGGAAGGTTTTGAATTTGCTAATGAAACTGATCTCAACTACTATTTTTTCAAGGTTGACTTTGACAAGGCCTATGACAGAATTGAATGGGACTTTATCCTCCAATCTCTTCATGATATTGGTTTGGGAAAAAAGTTTATTAAGTATGTTAGTACCCTCTTTGGGAATGCTTGGTCCAGAGTTGCCTTTAATGGTCATCTTTCCCCCCCTTTTAAGATAGCTAGATCCATTAGGCAGGGATGTCCTTTGGCCCCTCTTTTGTTTGCCATTTCTAGTGATGCCCTAGGGTGGCTTGTAAATAATGATCTTTCTAATGGGAAAATCAAAGGCATACCCATCCCCAACTCTAATTACCAACTTGGGCTTCAAATGTTTGCTGATGATACTAATATGTGTACTCTTGCTGATCCTCGGTTTGCTGAAAATTTCTTGGACTGTTTAAAAACCTTCTGTCTGGCCAGTGGTTCTCATATCAATCATACCAAAACTGGTTTTTGGTCCTCTAATCATATCACCCCCAATTGTATTATTGACATAGGCTGTAGCATTTTGCAAGATCGTGTGATTTTTAGACTTTTGGGTATTCCTATGGGTTTTAATGTCTCTATGCAGCAAAGATGGGATTGGGTGCTTCAAAAATTCAGGTCAAAAATGCTCAGGTGGTATAATGTTTTTGCCTCCCTTTCTCACAGATGTTTTGTCTTGAAGCATTATCTCCTCCCTTCCATTGTGTATTTTCTGGCTTGCTGGAGTCCTTCAAAGAAACAACTTAATCAGATTATCTCTCTGGCTAGAAGATTCTTATGGGGGGGCAATGACCAGAACCACAAAATTCCTAAAGTGGCTTGGAAAATCTGTTGTCTGCCTAAACATGAAGGTGGCCTGGGTATTATTTGCCCTATGAAAATGGCTGAGAACTTGGCTTCTAAATGGGTTTACAGATCCTTAAGCTCTAATGACATTTGGGCTTGTCTCCTTAAAAGAAACATTCAAAAGTTTTACATTAAAAATTACAAGGCTTGGACTAACAATCATCTTTGGGATATTGTTATCTCCCCTACCCCCTTTGTCCCTGTTGGCAGTAGTCTTTCTTGCAGGTTTTGGTCCGCTTGGATGAAAGCTAAACTCTGTTTTTCTCCTATTTCTAAGTATTCAACTAACCTTAACTTTTTTCTTCAGGAATCTCCCTGGTTAGGTTGGATTGCTTTATAGAATAACAAAGAGATTGAGATTAGAGAACACAAGTGTTTTAAACTTGGTGTCAGAAACTGGGCCTGGTTTTATAACTCAGGTGAGTTGCTATCTGATGAATATATTCTGTCTCTGACTCACTTTTCTCCTGGTTGTCTGCAGATCCTGCTGGAAAGGAAGTATCTCCTGAAGAAGAAAATTGAAGAGTGCTGGATTTTCAACCTTCATCCCACTGAAGTAACCAAAGATATTTGGACTTGTTTCAAATACAACAAAGGCTCTGTTCTCAGTATTACTAACAAGTTAAACTCCAGATGGGGGTGTAATTGGTCTGCCAATCAATGGAGATACAGGTTCAAAGTTATTTGGGCTTTTCCCTATAATATCAAGCATTCCTACTTGGAATGGCTGATTATTCACAATGGGCTGTGGACTGGCATCAGGGCTAAGAGAGTAAATATTAATAGTAGTAACTGTGCTCTGTGCAGCAGGGAAGAGGATTTAACCCATCTCTTTTGTAATTGCTGGCATGCTAAACAGTTCTGGAAACTGTTGGATCCTATTCTGGCCTTCAAAAAACTTCCCCAACTTGGTTTTGAGGAGATCATTCTCAGTTGTTGTAATAAATTAGATTTAGCTCTTTGGCACTTATGGAGGGGTCACATTCTATGGCACATATGGATTAGTAGGAACCAAGCCCTCTTCAAAAATGGCAAAAAGAACTATATGTTCTCCCTTAGAAAAGCTTTGTATCTCTCTGGTATGCAGAGTCTTTTGTCTATCAATCAGGGCCCTCAGGATCAAAGTGTTATTATCAAGTCCCTTCCTCCTTGTAAATGGAGAGATTCACTTCTGGACTGTTACTCCAGTGATAGATTCATCATGGTCCTCAACTTGTAACCTCCGCCTTATGGGATCACTGCTTCCCTGTGCACTTTGTACTTTTATTACTTAATTTACTCTCTTTTCCTGTTGTCTCAAAAAAAAAAAAAAATTCAAATGTATTGGAATATCGTGAGGCCCGAGGGAGTCGCGCGCCGCCAAGTATCTCCCCTTTTCTGGTATCGTGAGGCCCGAAGGAGTCGTGCGCCGCCAGGAATCGCGCGCCGCCAGGTATCGTCCCTTCCGGTATCGTGCGGCCCGTTCAGGTATCGTGAGGCCCACGCGGTATCGCCCCGTTCTGGTATCGTGAGGCCCACGCGGTATCGCGACCGCGCCACCAGGTATCGCCCCGATCTGGTATCGTGAGGCCCACGCGGTATCGCGACCGCGCCAGGGGCGGGTATCGTATCGGGGACCCGGCCAGGGGAAAAAAAAACGTTTGTCGCTTGCAATGGCAGAAGCTTTAAAGTTCATCGGCAATAGCAGCAGCCTTTCCAATCGGTCCATAGTACGGGACCCATCTGCATTCCCGGCAGACCCTGACAGACTCTGCCACTCTGGGATTTTTCGCTATTCTACATAAACTGCAGTCTGCGAGTATACGCCCTTTCGCATAACGCATCGAGTTCCTTCCTTGATTCTGCAACCGTGCAAGTTGCAGCTTGCAACCCATCACTCATTATTCGTAATCTCATTGATACATCTCTGCAAATTGGCGAAAGGCTCTGATACGAACTGCGTCTCATCAGTCATCACTTTTCATCTCAGTCTCGCTCGTTCGAACTTCTCGCTCGCTGCTTATCGGTGACCTTCAGGCTTCACCCATTCACATCCAGTTATTTACGTCATTCCAAATCCTACAGCTGTCATAGCACGCCAGAGGTATTGATGAGTACGTTAATTAGCTGTATAATAGTTATCTATAAGAAGTTCATCGAGGTAGTTATTTACAGCGAATTGTGTGTTTCTGAGAAGAGTTAGGCGGTTATGCAATACGGTAGATCGACTTCTGCAACGCTTAGATCTTGCAAGTTTGTTGTTGCTTCAATTTGATGGCCCGTTTTTAGGACTTCGCTTCTATCGCACTGATGGATCGATCTATGTTATGCTAACAATTCGTTAAGAGGTAAGACTTTGAAGTTGAAGGTATTACATTGTTCCATTCATCAAACTAAATATACGGTCTCTGGTTATATCGACGTGACTTCTTCTAACAGATCAGAATACGAGCTTGCTCTCCCAGAAAATACGCATTTTACGAGCTTCCCAGCAGCGTATCGTCAGTCACCCAAGAAAGAAGCACTAGCTCGACGATTTGATCCTAATCTAGGAGTACCGGAAAAGAAGAAAGAAAACAGGTACTTGCGCTTCGACATCAACAAAATATTGTCCGCGCACGTTTAATAGCTCCCCTCCAATCTTTGAATATCTGGAAGTTTTAAACGCGCGAGTGGGTATCCTTCCCGGTCACGTTCGTGTTCTTATTCTGTGTGACGTTTTAAATGGAATGGAGATCCTAGGTGATCACGGCCCTTTTACATCTTGAACGGATTGAGTATCCTGCCTGATCGGGGCCTTTTCGTTCCCTGCGTTTCCTGTTCAGGCCTTGGTTATCAAACTCACTATCCATATGGCCACACGAAGCTGTTTTGTGATGGCATTATTGCCTGTTTTTACCATTTTAGACTGCAAAATAAGGGCATAGTTTCTATATACACCTTCATAAACTGAATCAAATTTTTAAAATACAGGTTTCAAATGGCGGGCACATGCTATCACGTTTTCTTGTGCCACAGGGGACCGGACGCAAAGCGCACCATTGTGAATGCTCTTTATGAGAAGCTCAAATCCAAGGGCATCAGTTCCTTCGTCGATTATGAAATTGAGGACGGTACTGAAATAAAACCGCACATCGTCAAGGCCATAGAAAATTCGCTCTTCTTCATCATTATCCTAAGTCCAGGCTTTGCACGCTCCCAATGGTGTCTCGATGAAGTAGCCCAAATCATGAGGGTAAAAAATTCCGCTGGCTCATCTCATAGCCGTCAGAGTGTGCTACCGATATTTTATAATATAGAACCCTTCGAGGTTAGACACCAGATCACGGGCTCAAAGTGGGACTTATCCAAAGTCAAAAGAAGTACTGAGGAGCAAAGGAAAATCTGGTCTGAAGCCTTGCGCGAACTCTCTCTGATCAAGGGCATCGAATACAAGAGCAACAGCATGTAGGCCTTTTCATTTGTCGAAATAATTTTTAGAAGTTTTCGCAACCCAAGTTACTTCTTTGTTGTCATTGTGACGACCTCGTTAACATTGTGCGTTTACTTTTCATTACGCTCAGCTTTAACTTTACGATACTGGTTCCAGGTTTCAAGGGGATGTTGTTAAACAAATTGTTTCATGGGTTGAATCTAATCTCAATGACCTCATTTCGTGTGAAAAAGACTCGAAATGGAGAGAACAAATAGAGGAACTTGAGCAGATGTTGACATCAGAGGCGTTCAAATCTAAGGATGCTTTCTTCATTGGAGTTCATGGCACCAACGCCCGTGAGTTTTCAGATCATGTAGTAAAACAGTTTTCTAGTAGATTCGATGTGTGCTCCATATTACCTGACGAAGCTGACCCCATTGAGCAATTGTACTCCGACCTCATCGGAAAGGTAGATGAGCAAACTAACAAGCTAAAATTTAGTGATTACGCACCACTTCGTCTGCAAAATAAGAGGTGTTTACTTGTCCTTCACGATCATGCGGGTACCGGGATTAAGCACTTGAGGCCCTTGCTTAAAGTAGTGAAACAGAACTTTAAAAACCAGAGTCTTATGGTTTTCACCAGCCGGTTCCAGCACAGACTACGTGAAGTGGAAGTAGATGAAGTCATAAGATTGCCCTCATCAGAGGATAATGGTGGATTGCTTTTTATATGTCATGGAGCCGATATACATCAATCATTCATCAATCATTTGGAAGAAATATTTTGTATGCGTGGATTGGATGTGCATCTATTGAGTGAAAATGAAGTTCTGAGGGACAGTAAATGTCTTGAAAATGCAAGGGTGATTCTTGCCATTATATCCAACAGCCTCAGCATTAAAGACTTTCAAAGATTAAATAGAAATACATCCAGGGTTATATATATTTCATATGGGAGACATTCAACAAATGAAAGCAGTTCAGACATCCGCTTTGACTTAGAAGTACGGTTTGAAGAAGCAACACGCCAGTAAGTATACTCAAATCAAGAGCTCTAGTATTGTTCATCTTGTTTCAAATAATCTACAACAGATATGCATTTGCAGCAAAATATATGTTTTTCCCGTTGATGTAAAACGATAGCATTTATAGGTGTACTAATGAATCTGCAGTTATGACAAAGGGGGCTTTAAGTTGATGGTGGAAAAGGTCATGAAGACATTAAATCAAGCAGATGAGAAGATCATGGACGGCCCGGACTTCCCCGTTGGTCTTGTCAAACGACGTGATGAGATTGAGTCTCATATAATGTTGAGGGAGAGTGAATCACTACAAGCCTTTGGACTAGTGGGCATGGGTGGAATTGGCAAGACAACAGCCGCGATGTCAATTTATAACAGAATGCATAAGAAGTTCGAGGCTTCATTCTTTTGTTTGAATATAAGAGAACACGCGGGTTACAATCGTGGGTTGGTAGATCTACAGGCGGAAATCCTCCAGAATACCGTGTTGAATGTAAATAAAGATGAACGAACCTACGACATAGAGCACAGGAAAAAAAAAATAAAAATCAATAATGTAGAAAATGGAAAGACAATTTTAAAATCTGAGCTAATGGGCATCAATGCGTTGATTGTCCTGGATGATGTGGATTGTGAGTCACATATAGATGCTTTGTATCGCCCCCTTTGTACCTTGGGTGCAAAAAGTGTAGTGGTAATCACCACTCGGAACCGTGATAGCCTAAAGCGTGAACAGTTAACAGAGATCTTTGAAATGCCAGAACTTGACGAAGAAAGCTCAGAACGGTTGTTTCATTGGCATGCTTTTCTGAAGCCTGACGCGCCCGCCCACCTGAAAAGATTTTCACAAGATGTGATTGCTGCATGCAAAGGGCTCCCACTTTCTTTAAAAGTCATTGGTAGTTATCTTTACGGTCATGAGAGTGAGAGTGAGATTTCCAAATGGGAAGAAAGCTTGCGTCACCTTCAAGAAAAGGAGGACATCTTTGGAGTGTTGAGGATAAGCTACGATCATCTTAGAGGAAACGAAAAAGAGGCGTTTCTAGATATATGTTGCTTTCTCATAGGAAATCATGAGGACATTGTTTGTATGTTTCTGGAAGGTTGCTATAGAACGGGTCAGACAATATTAGATGTGCTGAAGAGCAGATCTTTGGTCAGTACAGATGCAGAAGGACAAATAAGGGTTCATGACCAGCTTCGCGACATGGGCAGACATATCGTTCGGGAAGGAAAGAAAGATCGTGTATGGGAGGAGGAGGAGACTGCGAACGACGTGCTTGAGGTGAGAGATGCTTTTTTTCTGAATATATACTGTCAATTTGAAATCTGTTACATGATGTGTGATGAATCATATATTTCGGTGGAACGGCGTGAAAAAGGATGGAGGACGGCTGTCTACATTGCGTGGCCTTTCAATAAATATTGGAATGTGTTTTCCCGAGAATGACGTGGCCATGTGTCCCGAGCTGAGGATTCTTGTCGTGAATAATGGGTACGTGCCAAGACTACAATGTAATAGTTTTGTGATCTCTTATCTGCCGCGGACCGCTTTAAGTTAACGGAAGTTTGTGTGTCTTACTTACCACTCAGGAATATGAGCGGGATAGACTCGCACCGCCATAATAGTTCACGAAAAGGATTCTTGCAAAAAGTGCGCTGTCGTAATCTAAGGTAATTGCAAATGTTGTCGATTTTGTGCTCTCATTCAGACGGTCCATTCATGTTTGTAGATTCTGTGTAGATGGCTAACATTGGAGAACGCCTCTTTCGAGCATCTGCCTCTTGGACTCTGCTCCGAGAAACTTCGAGTGCTTAATCTCTCCGGCAGTAACATTAGGGAAGTGCCGGTAAGAGTCATCTGCGGATTGTAGCTTTTACCCAATGGTGGTCATGTGATGTAGACATGAGAAAGTTGTATGTGGTGCAGGCCGCGTTACCGAACTTGCAATCGCTGTGGCTACGAGGGTGCAAAAACTTGAAGGTGCTCTCAAAACCAATTGGTACGTTGATGCCTTCCTTGAGAGGGTTGGATTTGTATGGATGCTCACAACTGGAGGGCTTGGATTCAAGCCTTGGAGAGTTGACTGACTTACGAATATTGAATCTGAGTGAATGCCGTGTTCCCAGCGAAATAGCAGGTAAGTAACTTCAACGTTACTTGTACATATTTACTTTTTCGTTTCTTTTCTTTTTGATCTCTCTAACATCTGATGATCGATTTCTTCTTTCATCTTTGGAGAACATAGAAAAAAGAACTTTTTCGTAATTTTATGAATCATTGTTATTACATAATCGTTACGTTCCAAGAATACCAACTTTATCAATAAAGGAAATTACTCCTAGTTATCCATCGTTGCATTTAAATAACCATCCCTTGCTCAACTCCTGTTTCCATGGATGGGCTTAACCTTATAAATCTTAATTACAAGCTTCTTAGCTCTACTGAAGCAAAATAGGCATCAATCTCTCCAAGAATAAAAATGCCTTTGCATTGCTATGACCATATATCCTTCTCCATGAATTCTATCTACATATGTGAGTTATATTATATCGTTTCTCTATGCTTTTAACATGTAGTGCATTTATTAAAAGTTTTTGTTGAACTCTAATTGAAATTATTTTTTGTATAATTTTATTCATTACAATAGTCCTTGATAAACCCAATTAAAATTTTATTAGGGTCATAAAACAATGTGTGTGTCTGTGTGTGTGTGTCTGTGTGTGTATGTATGTGTGTCTGTGTGTTGTTGAGATTTGAATTCATGATAACCATGAAAGAACTAAAGGGCTATCCTTATGATTATCAAACCGTAAAAATTGATAATTTTTTAAAACCATCTTGAAATGAATGATATCAGTTTGGATAGAGAATAGATTTTACCATCCTTACACGCTTGTCCTCTTTAGATTGCATCTTCTGAAGTACTTTGTTTCCCTATAGACTTTCTACTAAGTAGTCAAGGGAATTCCCTATAGACTATTATCTATGACTTTGTGGTTCCTTCCCCTCCCTCCCCCCCCCCTGCCTCTCCCCCTTCTTTTTCACTCTCTATTTATAGCTTCTTTCTGGTCTTTTGTTCTTTTATGTTTATTATTATTATTATTATTATTACTACTTTTATTATTATTTTAGCTATTTCTTTATATTCATTATTATTTTTTTTAATATATATATTTTTTAAAAATTATTTTATATTTCTTATTTATTTATTATTCATATTTTTATTTATTTATTTATCTATATATTTATTAATTTTAATTTTAATTTTTATAATTCTAATTCCTTTCTTCTTATTATTTGTTTGTTCTTTGTGCAAGACTTTATCATGGCTGAGTTTGCCCTTCACTTCCGGAAGTGATAGAAACTCAATTTGTTGACTTTGTTAGAGATCTTGATTTAGAAAGACTCTTTATTAAAGTTTGCACCTTCTCTAGGGCACTGATGACGTGAGTAGGGATGTCATAGCTATTTGTCCAAGCTATGCATGATAAAGTTTAATTCTGATAATTCTTGTTTAGGACAGACATAGAAGTTGACGATGCACATTTTATTTTGTTTTGTTTTTGTTTAATTTGCTTATATACATATATTTATATATATATAATCATTATTTATTTATTTATTTATGGAATTATTATTTTTTATTTATTTTCTTTTAATTTAAATTCTATTTTTATATATTTTATATTTTATATTTTATATTTTAATTTGTTTCTTTCTTAATTTAATATTATTATTTTTATTATTTAATTATTTATTATTTTTTTTATTTTTTATTGTTTATTTTATTTTTATTATTTATTTATTATTTTTTGTTTTGTGTGTGTGTGTGTATGTGTTCGTGTTCATGTGAGTGTGTGTGCATCTCTTTTTGTATTGGTTTTCTTTCTTGGTTTTTTCTTTCTTGGTTGTAACTCATGTCTTATATTGGTCTTAAGTCTCTTGCTTTTGATTGTTATTTTTTCCAATGTGTATGTATTTGTGTTCTCTATCTTGAATTCGTAAGTTTGGATAACTCTGAAGTTATATATATATATATATATATATATATATATATATATATATATATATATATATATATATATATATATATATATTTTCTAAGAAAATATTGATTCCAATTGATTTGATGAGCTTGCAAAAGGAACTTAAAGATTTTAGATCATGGTGCTCTTAGGACATAAAAGGAAAAAGAGACCTAATTATTTCCTACCACAGTCCACTTAAGCATTCTTTACTCCATAGGAAGGTGGTATGATATATTTTGGTATGCAATGTATAGTATGTGAATAGCTTGTTTGGTATGATATAGTATAATTAAATAAATTTAAAAAAATAAATTATATATATATATATATATATATGTATGTGTGTATGTGTGTATGCATATATATATATATACATACATACATACATACATACATACATACATACATACATACATACATACATACATATATATATATATATATATATATATATATATATATATATATATATATATATATATATATATATATATATATATATATATATTGTAGGAATTCGGACTTCATTTCATTAAGGAAAAATAATATACAGAAGTGTGGGAAGGAAGAATCATCTCCCTATTCCCATGACCTACAAACAACTCAGTCTAGCTCTACAAAGAACATCCAGTCATACATCTCAGTCTGAAGATATCAATTACCTCGAGGGGCCATACATCTCAGTATAGCACCTCATCAAAAACATCCAGCAATGCAAGATATATCTGCTTATCCCGAGAAAGCATAACATCAATGTGAAGTTGCATCTTAGCCTTACAGAATTGCCAATAAAAATTTGGAGCCGAAATTGTGTTCTGAAAAAAATTTGAATTTCTAAAGGCTCAAATCTTGGAGAGGAGAAGGGAAACACAAGACCTTCTAATCCAACCGAGAGCAAAGTTATCCGAATTAAAAAGCAAGAAGGTGCAATTAAATTTGGTAGGACTGATATCCCAGATGGGAAAAAGGAAGAGAATATTCCACCATTTCTAAATCAGTGGACAAGTCCAAGATGCATGATGCAAATCTTCAGAGTAAGAAGCACAATGTGGACATCTGACTCCTTGCAGACCATGTTTACAAAGAAATGCCCCTAGGATAAAGTTCCCTGTAAAAACCCTCCACATAAAAATCTTTGTCTTGAAAGTGAAGCTGGACCCCCATAATGTATAAAATATTGCATGCCACTAGGATGAAGATTTTTTAAACCTCCATCTAAGATTACATTGATGAGCAATACCCTGATCTGGAAGCAGTGAAGGGTAGTAAGTGCTTGCCGCCCCAGTCCACCATTTGGTATGTTTAGCAAAAAGCCAATCTCTCCAAGGGTCAGATGCATCAACAGATAGTGGCACCTCATACTGTTGTTAAAACTGCATTAATTGAATCCATTTGGATCGATACATTGAACCCACTGCATATTTCTTCCTAATAGCCGGAAAGGGTAAAATTTTCCATTTAGAATTATATAGCATTTTGCAATGGAATCAATACCTTTATTGTTAAAGTATCTTGCCGATGCACCCAAGGAGAAAGCAACAAGCGGATGAGACAAAAAAGACCAGTATGGAGATAATGAAGCAAATGAATTACCAACATAGCACTATCTTCCATTCCAGTTGAATCGAGAAGCAACCCGTTTAAAACTTCGTAGTAAAAAGTTAATCGAGGACGAAGAAGACTGTAAAAGAGCATGGGAGAAAAATTTATTCCAAGCATCCAATTTCTAATTTCCCTTGTAATATACCCGTGCATTATCAATAAACTTCCACAAAATTTCAGTCCATAAAGGATTTTGGGAAGCAGTAATACACATAATAAAGGCTATCCTCCTAGCCATCGAATGACACTCTAGCTGAAGGATTCCAAGACCACCTCGTATTCGGGGCTGACATACATATTTCCAAGCAGATAGCGCCAACGCCCGATTATGTAATTTATTTCATAAAAAGTTCTTCAACAAGCATTCGAATCAAGGAAAATGACATTTCTTCTAGTCTAGCAACAACAAGTAATACATAACATAAGGTTGTAGGAAAGCTTGGACAATTCTGATCCGAGCATGTAATGGCCATTGTGCAGCATGCCACATATCCATTTTACATGTGATTCGACTCATCACCCAATTAATTTTATCCTTCGTAGAAATATTAACACTAAGTGGGTACCCAAGGTATCAGAATACATACCTTTCTTAATTTTAGGTCCTTTCCAGCTAAAGGAATGAAAGTGCTCTGCACAAATATCAATGAGCACTGATTTTCTCATATTGATGTGCAAAGCAGATGCCGTGGAGAAAGGTTTCAAACAGGTAATAACATTTTGTATATTTTCTTGTTCTGCTTTCGCAAAAATGAAAGTATCATCAACAAAACCGACTGTGATTTGTGGAGTTCCAAAAACCGTGTTGGAGACCTCTTAATCTCCAAAGATTTGATCTATACTGACTTAAGAACACTTCTATGTCAGTTATAAACCAAACTTTACACAAATATTGTTCTTCTTTACCAAAACCTTCATCAACACTTCTCTGAGTGAAGAAATGTTAACTTCAGAAAGTCTTCTTCAGAAATCAACTTCATTACCTGCACATAACTTCAAATTTCTTCAAGTAAATGATACACAAGTATTTGCAATACCTTTGCGCAATCATACTAATCATTAGTTCTCAAAACTAATCACCAAAAGTTTAATTTGATCCTTAAGATCAAAGATATGTCATAACTGTCTTCCAGAGGTAGCGCCTTCGACATGGTCAACTTCTTAAGTTGATTTCTCACAGTACAAATCCCGTTTTGCTAAATGCTTCTAGCCATAGCTTCCTTATCTCCTAACTTAGATTTTAAGTGCTCACTCATCAAAAGCTTTACAGTATACACTGAGATCTAAGCAAAACACTGAGACGGAAAAGTGCGCTACTCTCAGACTTCAGTTTTCACTTCTACATACAAATGTTCCTATTGATCATACTCACAGTAGGAGAGGAATTAGATCATGAAACTCTGAACATAGCTTCATTAGCTTCTCAATTAGATGTGTACAAAAGGAATCTTGATCCACATGATCAGACAGAGAGCACTCAGAGAAAAACCCGTCGCTATTTTTTTGGGAAAAAACTCTCTACACATCTCTAAGACATTTGTCATGTACAAATGACTCTCGTATATTTCTTATCATCATTAACTTATATATACATGATTTTAGACTTATTCCGCGTCTATGACATTACTCCTTATCATCCTAAGGATTTAGCTCTACTCAAATTACAAGGATTTCCACTTATATGTACATATGTGTACAAGCTATCATTTTGAAATCTCCTTCACTTTCTCAAGTGTCTTCTTTCACTTCATTCTGACCATAAGCCTTCTTCAAGATCTTTATAATCACTAATTTATGATTGATTTGTTCCAACAGCTCCCCCTCAATCACTAATTGTGATTATTCCATTCTTCTTCACTCCTGCCATCTCTTTGAATCTTTGTAGCTTAGGTCCATCCAAGCTTTTTGTCATCATATCTGCCACTTGTTCTTTTGTTGGAGTATACATCACTTCAATCTCTTTATCAAGTACCTTTTCCCTCAAGAAATGATACTGAATCTCTATATGCTTAGTCCTGGCATGAAAAACAGGGTTAACTGCCAAATACAAAGAACTCATATTATCTCCAAAAATAATTGGAGTACTATGATCAGTTTCAAAACTCTTCGTCAAGGTCTTCAACCATATCACTTCTTTTGCAGCTTCTACCATTCCTTTATACTCAGCTTCTGTGGATGATAAAGCAACTGTATGTTGCTTCTTTGAACACCAAGAAACTAATTTATCTCCAATATAACAGAGATACCCATGAGTAGACCTTCTATCATCTGAGTCACCTGCCCAATCTGCATCACTAAATACTTTGATTCTTGTGTCAGAAGTGAATCCATAGTACAAACCTTCACTTAGGGTTCCTTTGATATATATGAGTACCCTTTGAGCTGCAATCCAATGAGTCTTCTTTGGACAATGCATAAATTGTGACAACACACCTACTGCATATGATAAATCTGGTCTTGTCAAGGTAGCATAGATTAAACTACCTACCAAACTCTGATATTTCTTCATATCATTGAATTCTTCACCTCCATACCTGCTCAATTTATGATTTACCTCCAATGGTGTAGTTGAAGTCTTGCAATCTTCCATGTTAAACTTGACTAGAAGATTCTTCAAATACCTCTCTTGTGAAACATATACTCCATGTTGAGTATATACAATCTGCATTCCACAAATAATCATCAAACTCTTTAGAGAAATACTCTCCCCCTCCATCTGACCTTAACCTCTTAAGCTTTTGCCCTGTGATCCTTTCTGCATAGGCATGATAATGTTTGAATGTCTTGAAAACTTCTGATTTATCCTTGATTACATATAGAGTAATCCATCTGGTTGCATCATCAACAAACAACACATAATATCTGGATCCATTTATGCTATAGTCCCTTGAGGGACCCCATAAATCTATATGAACCAATTCAAGCATATTTGAATGCTTGTACCCTGATTTGTTGTAAGAACCTTTATGTGTTTTACCTAATTGACAAGCTTCACACTTGTACACCATATGTTGCCCTTCAACATTTGGCAATCCAAGCACCACCTGATTCTTTGACATTTCCTTTATAGCTCTCTCATTGAAATGACCTAGCCTTTTATGCCATAGGTCTAATTCAGACACCTTTTGACTTCCATAAGTAAATAATGCATGTCCCACATTACCTTGGACTTTGAGAGTGAACAATCTTCCTTCCTTTTTTCCTGCAATTATGTTTCTATATCCCTGATTTGGATCTTGCACATAAACACCATCATTTGTGAATCTTACCTCATATCCTTTCTCCACAATTTGCCCTACACTTATCAAATTTTTAGGAATAGTAGGAACATAAAGTACCTTGCTCAAAAGTGTACTTCCACTCTTTGTCTTCACTGATCCAATGCTCTCCACTTTATGTTTGGTATTATCACCTGTTTGAACTGTATGTCCATTCACCTTTGCTTCCATATCAGTCATCAAGGATAGATTCCCACTCAGATGGTTACTACATCCTGAGTCAATATAAAACACTCTTTGATCTTCTCCCACTGATTCATGAGTTGCATTCAAGATAAGAGTCATATCATCCTTTTGATCTGATGCATAATTATAATAATTGTTGTTGTAGGACTGAGATTGGAAGTTTCTTCCACCTCCTCTAGCATATGATGTCCTACCACGTCTTCCTCTGAAGTTGCCTCTTTGGTTTCTGCCTCCTCTACCTCTTTGATTAAAATTCTGATTATTGCTTCCACCATTTTGATTGTTATACCAACAATCATTTGCCAAATGATTTGTTCTGCCACAAATCCAACAAGCTTTAGCATTATCTTTGTTCTTACCTCCTCTTCCTTTACCTCTGAAATTCATCTTTCCTTTTGTGAAGTTAGCTTGACTTGAATTCCCTTCATCATCAGTCCATTGCTTTCCCTTGCCATTCTTTTTCTTGTCCTTGGAGTACATAGCTTGACTTGCACTTCTATCATTGTCTCCTTTAATGTCCTGCTCAAAAGTTAGCATGTGTCCTAGCAATTGATTAAGATCAGGAGTAAAGTGATCAAGTGACAAATCTATGGACAATATGAAAGGCTTCCACTTCTCATCTCCTCTCAGACCTATAAGTATTTGTCTTACCAACTTATCCTCTTCAATGTCTTCATCCACTGCTCCCAAGCTATCTGCAATATCCTTCATCCTTGCCACATAATCAGAAATTGATTGTGAGCTCTTCTTCTTGAAGGTTGTGAACTCAGCCCATAATGAGGACTTCCTTGACTTGGTTGTATTTTGGAAATGCTCTTCCAAAGCATTCCAAACATCTGCTGCACTTTCCAATCCTCTAATGTGAGGTAAAAGATAATCATTTACAGCCATGTAAATGATACTCCTTGCTTGAGCATCCTTTCTCATCCAAGTCTTCAAAACTGCAAGTTCTTCCCTAGTTGGAATATTAGGATCTGCAAATTCAAGCTTTTCTTCATCTCCTGTAATGAATGCCATCAAATCTTTACTCATGAGGTGTGCCTCCATCCTCATGGACCAAGCTGGATAGTTCTCCTTATCTAGCTTATCAATCTGCAAGCTTTCTCCCATCCTTGACCTTCTGCATCTGCAATTACTATGGTTTATGAGGATAAAGTGTACCTTTGATATGAGCTTTGTCCTTCTTGATTCTTTTCGAACTCGTGCTTTGAACTTCTGCAGGTTATCTTCAATAATTTGTCCTTGTCCTCCTTTGATTTGAAAGAACTCCAATATCTGCACCAATCGGAACTTCAATTGTCTTTTCTTCTCTTATATTGCACCTTCAGCTCTGATACCACTGTTGGAGACCTCTTAATCTCCAAAGATTTGATCTATACTGACTTAAGAACACTTCTATGTTAGTTATAAACCAAACTTTACACAAATATTGTTCTTCTTTACCAAAACCTTCATCAACACTTCTCTGAGTGAAGAAATGTTAACTTCAGAAAGTCTGCTTCAGAAATCAACTTCATTACCTGCACATGACTTCAAATTTCTTCAAGTAAGTGATGCACAAGTATTTGCAATACCTTTGCGCAATCATACTAATCATTAGTTCTCAAAACTAATCACCAAAAGTTTAATTTGATCCTTAAGATCAAAGATATGTCATAACTGTCTTCCAGAGGTAGCGCCTTCGACATGGTCAACTTCTTAAGTTGATTTCTCACAGTACAAATCCCGTTTTGCTAAATGCTTCTAGCCATAGCTTCCTTATCTCCTAACTTAGATTTTAAGTGCTCACTCATCAAAAGCTTTACAGTATACACTGAGATCTAAGCAAAACACTGAGACGGAAAAGTGCGCTACTCTCAGACTTCAGTTTTCACTTCTACATACAAATGTTCCTATTGATCATACTCACAGTAGGAGAGGAATTAGATCATGAAACTCTGAACATAGCTTCATTAGCTTCTCAATTAGATGTGTACAAAAGGAATCTTGATCCACATGATCAGACAGAGAGCACTCAGAGAAAAACCCGTCGCTATTTTTTTGGGAAAAAACTCTCTACACATCTCTAAGACATTTGTCATGTATAAATGACTCGTATATTTCTTATCATCATTAACTTATATATACATGATTTTAGACTTATTCCGCGTCTATGACATTACTCCTTATCATCCTAAGGATTTAGCTCTACTCAAATTACAAGGATTTCCACTTATATGTACATATGTGTACAAGCTATCATTTTGAAATCTCCTTCACTTTCTCAAGTGTCTTCTTTCACTTCATTCTGACCATAAGCCTTCTTCAAGATCTTTATAATCACTAATTTATGATTGATTTGTTCCAACAGCTCCCCCTCAATCACTAATTGTGATTATTCCATTCTTCTTCACTCCTGCCATCTCTTTGAATCTTTGTAGCTTAGGTCCATCCAAGCTTTTTGTCATCATATCTGCCACTTGTTCTTTTGTTGGAGTATACATCACTTCAATCTCTTTATCAAGTACCTTTTCCCTCAAGAAATGATACTGAATCTCTATATGCTTAGTCCTGGCATGAAAAACAGGGTTAACTGCCAAATACAAAGAACTCATATTATCTCCAAAAATAATTGGAGTACTATGATCAGTTTCAAAACTCTTCGTCAAGGTCTTCAACCATATCACTTCTTTTGCAGCTTCTACCATTCCTTTATACTCAGCTTCTGTGGATGATAAAGTAACTGTATGTTGCTTCTTTGAACACCAAGAAACTAATTTATCTCCAATATAACAGAGATACCCATGAGTAGACCTTCTATCATCTGAGTCACCTGCCCAATCTGCATCACTAAATACTTTGATTCTTGTGGCAGAAGTGAATCCATAGTACAAACCTTCACTTAGGGTTCCTTTGATATATATGAGTACCCTTTGAGCTGCAATCCAATGAGTCTTCTTTGGACAATGCATAAATTGTGACAACACACCTACTGCATATGATAAATCTGGTCTTGTCAAGGTAGCATAGATTAAACTACCTACCAAACTCTGATATTTCTTCATATCATTGAATTCTTCACCTCCATACCTGCTCAATTTATGATTTACCTCCAATGGTGTAGTTGAAGTCTTGCAATCTTCCATGTTAAACTTGACTAGAAGATTCTTCAAATACCTCTCTTGTGAAACATATACTCCATGTTGAGTATATACAATCTGCATTCCACAAATAATCATCAAACTCTTTAGAGAAATACTCTCCCCCTCCATCTGACCTTAACCTCTTAAGCTTTTGCCCTGTGATCCTTTCTGCATAGGCATGATAATGTTTGAATGTCTTGAAAACTTCTGATTTATCCTTGATTACATATAGAGTAATCCATCTGGTTGCATCATCAACAAACAACACATAATATCTGGATCCATTTATGCTATAGTCCCTTGAGGGACCCCATAAATCTATATGAACCAATTCAAGCATATTTGAATGCTTGTACCCTGATTTGTTGTAAGAACCTTTATGTGTTTTACCTAATTGACAAGCTTCACACTTGTACACCATATGTTGCCCTTCAACATTTGGCAATCCAAGCACCACCTGATTCTTTGACATTTCCTTTATAGCTCTCTCATTGAAATGACCTAGCCTTTTATGCCATAGGTCTAATTCAGACACCTTTTGACTTCCATAAGTAAATAATGCATGTCCCACATTACCTTGGACTTTGAGAGTGAACAATCTTCCTTCCTTTTTTCCTGCAATTATGTTTCTATATCCCTGATTTGGATCTTGCACATAAACACCATCATTTGTGAATCTTACCTCATATCCTTTCTCCACAATTTGCCCTACACCTATCAAATTTTTAGGAATAGTAGGAACATAAAGTACCTTGCTCAAAAGTGTACTTCCACTCTTTGTCTTCACTGATCCAATGCTCTCCACTTTATGTTTGGTATTATCACCTATTTGAACTGTATGTCCATTCACCTTTGCTTCCATATCAGTCATCAAGGATAGATTCCCACTCAGATGGTTACTACATCCTGAGTCAATATAAAACACTCTTTGATCTTCTCCCACTGATTCATGAGTTGCATTCAAGATAAGAGTCATATCATCCTTTTGATCTGATGCATAATTATAATAATTGTTGTTGTAGGACTGAGATTGGAAGTTTCTTCCACCTCCTCTAGCATATGATGTCCTACCACCTCTTCCTTTGAAGTTGCCTCTTTGGTTTCTGCCTCCTCTACCTCTTTGATTAGAATTCTGATTATTGCTTCCACCATTTTGATTGTTATACCAACAATCATTTGCCAAATGATTTGTTCTGCCACAAATCCAACAAGCTTTAGCATTATCTTTGTTCTTACCTCCTCTTCCTTTACCTCTGAAATTCATCTTTCCTTTTGTGAAGTTAGCTTGACTTGAATTCCCTTCATCATCAGTCCATTGCTTTCCCTTGCCATTCTTTTTCTTGTCCTTGGAGTACATAGCTTGACTTGCACTTCTATCATTGTCTCCTTTAATGTCCTGCTCAAAAGTTAGCATGTGTCCTAGCAATTGATTAAGATCAGGAGTAAAGTGATCAAGTGACAAATCTATGGACAATATGAAAGGCTTCCACTTCTCATCTCCTCTCAGACCTGTAAGTATTTGTCTTACCAACTTATCCTCTTCAATGTCTTCATCCACTGCTCCCAAGCTATCTGCAATATCCTTCATCCTTGCCACATAATCAGAAGTTGATTGTGAGCTCTTCTTCTTGAAGGTTGTGAACTCAGCCCATAATGAGGACTTCCTTGACTTGGTTGTATTTTGGAAATGCTCTTCCAAAGCATTCCAAACATCTGCTGCACTTTCCAATCCTCTAATGTGAGGTAAAAGATAATCATTTACAGCCATGTAAATGATACTCCTTGCTTGAGCATCCTTTCTCATCCAAGTCTTCAAAACTGCAAGTTCTTCCCTAGTTGGAATATTAGGATCTGCAAATTCAGGCTTTTCTTCATCTCCTCTAATGAATGCCATCAAATCTTTACTCATGAGGTGTGCCTCCATCCTCATGGACCAAGCTGGATAGTTCTCCTTATCTAGCTTATCAATCTGCAAGCTTTCTCCCATCCTTGACCTTCTGCATCTGCAATTACTATGGTTTATGAGGATAAAGTGTACCTTTGATATGAGCTTTGTCCTTCTTGATTCTTTTCGAACTCGTGCTTTGAACTTCTGCAAGTTATCTTCAATAATTTGTCCTTGTCCTCCTTTGATTTGAAAGAACTCCAATATCTGCACCAATCGGAACTTCAATTGTCTTTTCTTCTCTTATATTGCACCTTCAGCTCTGATACCACTGTTGGAGACCTCTTAATCTCCAAAGATTTGATCTATACTGACTTAAGAACACTTCTATGTTAGTTATAAACCAAACTTTACACAAATATTGTTCTTCTTTACCAAAACCTTCATCAACACTTCTCTGAGTGAAGAAATGTTAACTTCAGAAAGTCTGCTTCAGAAATCAACTTCATTACCTGCACATAACTTCAAATTTCTTCAAGTAAATGATGCACAAGTATTTGCAATACCTTTGCGCAATCATACTAATCATTAGTTCTCAAAACTAATCACCAAAAGTTTAATTTGATCCTTAAGATCAAAGATATGTCATAACTGTCTTCCAGAGGTAGCGCCTTCGACATGGTCAACTTCTTAAGTTGATTTCTCACAGTACAAATCCCGTTTTGCTAAATGCTTCTAGCCATAGCTTCCTTATCTCCTAACTTAGATTTTAAGTGCTCACTCATCAAAAGCTTTACAATATACACTGAGATCTAAGCAAAACACTGAGACGGAAAAGTGCGCTACTCTCAGACTTCAGTTTTCACTTCTACATACAAATGTTCCTATTGATCATACTCACAGTAGAAGAGGAGTTAGATCATGAAACTCTGAACATAGCTTCATTAGCTTCTCAATTAGATGTGTACAAAAGGAATCTTGATCCACATGATCAGACAGAGAGCACTCAGAGAAAAACCCGTCGCTATTTTTTGGGAAAAAAGTCTCTACACATCTCTAAGGCATTTGTCATGTACAAATGACTCTCTCGTACATTTCTTATCATCATTAACTTATATATACATGATTTTAGACTTATTCCGCGTCTATGACATTACTCCTTATCATCCTAAGGATTTAGCTCTACTCAAATTACAAGGATTTCCACTTATATGTACATATGTGTACAAGCTATCATTCTGAAATCTCCTTCACTTTCTCAAGTATCTTGTTTCACTTCATTCTGACCATAAGCCTTCTTCAAGATCTTTATAATCACTAATTTGTGATTGATTTGTTCCAACAAACCGAGATACCATGAATACAATGAGAATTCATTTAAGCCTCCAACAAGTAAAACAATGGTGAGGAAGACAAAGCATAGAAGAAGGGACTCAGAGGGCAACCCTCACGAACCGATCGTTGTATAGGAAATCGGATCCGACAGTTTACCATTAATCTTCACTTGAGATGCACTATCCTGAGTCAAGATATAAATCAAGCGACAAAATTTAGTTCCAAAACCAAGTTTTTTGAGGACTATGGCAATGAAATCCCATCGAATTTTATCAAATGCTTTCTTGAAGTCAATTTGCATACCCACTACTTTTTGATTGGATGATATTGCATGCTCCATTTAGATTTGTGTAAGAAAAATGTTATCAAAGATCAATCTGCAGTGAATAAATCCAACCTACGAGGAATGAACTATCTTATGCATAATGGGCTTAAGCCTTAAAGTGAAGATCTTGGCAAATATTTTATAAATAACACTCATCATAGTAATCGGTCTCCAATCCCCATGCGCTTTGGTATAGCCGACCTAGGGATGAGTTTAATCTTACCTAGTTTGAATGAATAAGGCATTTTTTGATCTCTCCATGTCTCATTGCAGACATCAAGAATTAAAGTCTTAAGAGATGGCCAAAACGCAATCACAAATTCTTTTGTAAGACCATCCAACCCTAGCGCTTTTCCATTCTTAAGAGACTGAATGGCCATGAGAACTTCTTCTTCTGTATACCTTTCTTACAAGTAGCAGCCATATGAGAATCAAGAACATGCAGTGTGAATGTGAGAGAATCTTGGAGCGTAGAAAACCATGCATCATCTATCTTGCATGAAGAGGCAAAAAAGTTTTGAAAATGTTGTGTGCATATAGAAGCAATGGAATTGCTATCTCGAATACTCAAACCATCTATCTCCAGCATGGTAATTGCCTCTTTAATATGCTTAGCACGGAGCAAATCAAAAAAACATTTGGAGTTTGCATGCAGATCATTTACATCTATACATCTAGCCCTAACTCGAGAAGATTGAATAGCATTATTTTCAATTAGCTGCAGACATCTATAAGCATCACATAGATGCCTATACTCTATCTTTGAAAGAAGCTTTCCTAAGTCCACCCTTTTAGTGAAGAGTAGAATCATCCGCTCTGCTTCAACCCTTACTTTAGTAAGGACACTTGAAAAAGCTTGCCACAATCTCTAATTACCTCCTGCATGCCCACTACAAGGGCTTCCCATTTCATACATGCAAAAACGTTCAACGCACTAATTCTTTGTATCAAAATATCAACTTTAGATTTAAATACTGCAGTTTGAAGCCAAGTATGATTCAGTTTCAAAGGCATTCTATGAAGATTATTCGGGGCATTCGACTCCCAATGTGAATCACAGATGTTCATCAAAAGAGGATTATGATCAGAAAGAAGGATTGTAGCATCAATCCACATTGTGGATGCTGCATTTAATGCATATGTATGAGAGTAATAACATTTGTCCAGCCTACTCATAGCAATCTTATGTGATCTTGAATGGAACGTATATCGAAGTGTATGCCTTCCAATGAAACCCCACAAATCCTTGCAATTTAGCACATCTAAAATTTCTTGCCAGATTCCTTTTTCTTGTAATTAAATGAGAGACGATGAAGATGTACAGTCCTCTTGGGTATCCACCATATTAAAATCCCCACATAGTAGAACATGAGCTTCTCTCCACACTTGAAGATACATACCTTGGTGAATACAATGTAAAAGAAGCTTCCAAGTCCTAACGCGTTCCATCGGAGAGTTAGGAGCATAAATGTTGATACAAATGAATGACTTACCATTTATCATAAGATGAACTGCAATATATCTGCCTTGAGGATCATAAAAAATTACTGTAAATTTAATATCCTTTCTTACGATAAAAAGACAACATGAGTAATTGTTTCTAGTACCATTATAACGAAACAACGAAGTTGAAAGTCCTTAGTATAAAGAAGCATTCCCGCAAGGTCATGTTTTTTATGCTCCTGAATTGCTACTAAATCTAATTGATGCCTAACAATCCATCTCCATAGTCTTGTCCACTTACCATACTAACCAAGACCATCTTTGTAAATCTATCCACAATAACAAGAATGGCATCATACTTATCTGACTTTGGTAGATCTGTGATGAAATCCATAGACAATGAAGCCCATGGCCTTTTTGGAATAGGTAGAGGTTGCAAGAGGCCATGAGGTTTATGTCGGGGTATCTTAGATCTATTGCAAGTATCACAGGTTCGAATGTATTCTTTGACTTCCTTCCACATCTGAGGCCACAAAAAGTCCCTTGATATGAGTTCTATTGTTTTATTCACTCCAAAATGTCCTGCTATAAGGTTGTCATGGCGTTGTTGAAGTACTTGGATCCTAGGCTTTCCTGGAGGGACATACAATAGGTTCTTATAGAGTAGTAAACCATCCTTTTCCTGAAATTCGTTTACTTCTTGAAATTTTCCTTCTTGAGCTTTCTGCTTAATGTTACAAAACAATTCATCCTGTGGTAGATTCTCATGGATCAACTGATTCAAGGCTGAATCTTCATGATGGCTTGAAGAGATAGCTTCTAACTGGAGATGCTCGGGCTTGAGTAATACACTCTCTTGTTGATCAAAGGCCTCTTCACCCTTCTTCGGTGCAAGGTAAGATCTTCTGGACAGGGCATCTGACTGACATTGATGACGTCCTGGACGGTATGTGATGACAAAGTCGAATCTGGATAAAAAGTTACTCCATCGAGATTGCCTTCTATTGAGAATCCGAGTGGTCATAAAATACTCTAGGTTCTTGTGATCTGAATACACAATGACTTTATGAGCTGCTCCTTCTAGATGGTGACGCTAGGTATCAAACGTGTCTACTATGGCAAGAAGTTCTTTGTCATGAATTTCATAATTAATCTTTGGAGGGGAAAACTTCCTTGAATGATATGCAACTGGATGTAGGTGTCCATCATCTCCATATTGGGAAAGAATGGCCCCTAGAGCAAAGTCTGATGAATCTGTCTCAAGGAAGAAGGGCTCACTGGAATGAGGATGAACTAGAATTAGAGCGGTAGTAAATGCTGATTTCAAGGTCTGAAAGGCCTTCTGTGCTTCTTTGGTCCATGAGAATTTGGAGTTCCCTGTAAGCTTGGTAAGAGGTGTCACTATCTTGGAGTAATCTCTGATGAATATCCTGTAGAAATTGACAAACCCCAAAAAACATTGTACATCTCGAACACATGAAGGTGGTTGCCAATCAAGGATTGTCTCAATCTTCTTAGGGTCCATAAAAATTCCTTTATCTGATACTATGTACCCTAAAAATTCCACCTCTGTCTTATGGAAAGAGCACTTCTCCAATTTCACATATAATCCTTTTTCTCTTAGTTTCTCTAGGACTATCTTTACATGATCTTCATGATCCTCTAGATTTTTGGAGAATATCAAGATATCATCAAGGTATATGACAACAAAATCATCTAAATATTCTCGAAAGATGTCATTCATCATATGTTGGAAGAAAGCTGGAGCATTTGTAAGACCGAATGGCATTACTACATATTCAAAATATCCATACCTTGTTCGAAATGCTGTCTTCCATTCGTCTCCTTCTTTGATCCTGACAAGGTTGTAAGCTCCTCGAAGATCAATTTTCGTGAAGAATTTTGCTTTTCCAAGGCGTTCCAGGAGCTCTGATATGAGTGGTAGAGGGTATCTAAAGCTAAAAATTGGCTACTGCATACTCTCTTACGTAGGCTCTAAAAGTAAATTATAGAAAATAATTGAGAATATTTATGAGGGTTTATTGTGCGAGAGAGTATAAAGAGTATATCTAACCCCAATAAGTGATGGAAACTCAAAGCTTCAAATACGAGTATCTTGTTCTTTCAAAGGCTTCCTGTATCATGAAACTTTTTGGTGTTTTATGTATAGGGGTATAGCTGTATATATAAGCTGAGGGAAAAGAACCTCAGAAAGGTGGAAAAAGAGCACCCCTATAGTCCTAAGTGGGTTCACACAAAAAGCTTCAAATACAAGGGGGTTCGTGAGAAGACAAGACATGGTCATAAAGAGAGAGATGGTCAAAGCTTGGAATAAAAGTAATTCTTCTTGGAACAAACTATATTCTAGAAATATGGTAGCCTCTCCCTTGCTATACCCTTAGAGGGAAAAATAATGATTTATTTACGCTCTTGTTCTCCCTATTTTTAGCTACGAGGTTATGAGATGAGATCCCCTATAGATACACTATTGGTATCAAAGCCTAGGAAGCAGGCTTGATTAGAGTTTGAAGGTTTTTGCAAAGCTTTGGGCTTAGTTTGTTTTGTGGATTGATCTGTTTCCACATAGCTTGGCACTTCCTTTTACATGAGTGTCAACTCCTTTTTCAGGGCATCACTCCAAGTGGGAACTTGTTGATATATTTGGGTAGTGATGTGTGTGAACCCACTTAGGACTATAGGGGTGCTCTTTTTCCACCTTTCTGAGGTTCTTTTCCCTCAGCTTATATATACAGCTATAAACCTAATCGATTACTTATCTTTTGTACATTCACTGGGATAATACATTCAATGTTGTGTTATGCTCCAAGCTTGCTATTCTTATTTTTGGTGTTTGCATGCTTCTGTAGATCTCAAACTCCACAAATATATATGTAAATACTTTATTACCTCCTCAAAACGTTTTAGGTGTCTTCGTCCTCATCTCTCTTTATGACCATGTCTTGTCTTCTCACGAACCACCTTGTTGTTTTGAAAATCATCGATCCCCTTGTGCTTCAACATGACCTCTCTTTAGTGGGATAGGTAGTCTAATAATGTTCTACCCCTTTGTGTGATGTTCACCCCAATTCCTCTCTTCCTCATTTCAAGGAAGAAACCCCATCAAAAAAATAATTTCAAATTGACTCCATTTAGTAGCACACCTCCTTGAGACTCTCATGCTTGTGGTCTTTGAAAATCAAGATATCGCCTTCCAAGGCCTGCAAGTTTGTGTGAAGAAGGTGTGGCACACAACCGTATGCATCTTCAAGCATTTTCTAGATTTCTTTGCAATAAATCAAAACCCCACCGATTTTCGCTTTTCGTGGAGCCCCCTAACCTGACCTTCTTCAAGTACGAATTTGTTATGGAGATCATTCGGCCTCTCCACCATCTCTTCGCCTCGAAGCAAGATGTCAACGCATCTATTTATGAAGGATCGTTGTACCTGTTCTATGTAAAATGGCATCTTAAGATGTGTGATGAAGTTGATCATAACTTGAATCTTAAGATAAGATAGAAATGTATGAGGACTAAACTAGGTTAGGATAGTCCTCAAGACATGATTAATGAAGTTGCTATGCCCCAAAGGCTTGAGGTGTGTGCATCTAAAGAATATTCGTTGGAATCAGAGAAAGATAAAGGAAAGCAACTCGAGGGATAAGATGATCGAGCCTTTACAAAAGTAAACTGTAGAAGGAGAAGAAGCTCAAAAAGTTGTTTGGGGACAAGCCCCTCTCGCTCGATCTTGGACAGAAATATCTTTGATCAATTTTCTGAACAATCGGAGGGAAATGAGTCAAGAAACGCCTGACGACGAAACCCTAGAGAATCAGCCCATAAGAACGCTGTTTCGGAAACTCCTTTGCTTTAAATGTGGCATCAATTTCATTCCTATTCCTGTTGAGTTTCTGAAGACATTCCTTAACTTCTACTTTGAGTTTCAAGAGTTTGCTAACACATTCGTTAACTTTTACTTTGAGTTTCAATGTACTCTTGAAGTTTGAAGTTTGAAATTTCTACAACTTTTCTCACATAAGATCACTGGCGAGGACTTTGTCTCTCTACATATAGATAGATATATAGATAGATAGATAGATATATAGATAGATATGTAGATAGATAGATAGATAGATAGATAGATAGATAGATAGATAGATAGACAGATAGATAGACACATAGATAGACAGTTAGATAGACAGTTAGATAGACATACTGATAGATAGACAGACAGATAGATAGATAGATAGATAGATAGATAGATAGATAGATAGATAGATAGACAGACAGACAGACAGATAGACAGACAGACACACAGACAGACAGTCAGGTAGGCAGACAGGCAGACAGACAGATAGACAGATAGATAGATAGATAGATAGATAGATAGATAGATAGATAAATAAATAGATAGATAGATAGATAGATAGATAGACAGACCTATGAGATGGGGCAGAACCTCTACAACTTTTCTTACATAAGATCACTGGCGAGGACTTTGTCTCTCTACATATAGAGGCATGGGTGCTAAAGATGATCTCACACTATGCAAGAGGGTTAGCTTCATTTAAAGCCCCTCTCGCTCGATCTTGGACAGAAATATCTTTGATCAATTTTCTGAACAATCGGAGGGAAATGAGTCAAGAAACGCTGTTTCGGAAACTCCTTTGCTTTAAATGTGGCATCAATTTCATTCCTATTCCTGTTGAGTTTCTGAAGACATTCCTTAACTTCTACTTTGAGTTTCAAGAGTTTGCTAACACATTCGTTAACTTTTACTTTGAGTTTCAATGTACTCTTGAAGTTTGAAGTTTGAAATTTCTACAACTTTTCTCACATAAGATCACTGGCGAGGACTTTGTCTCTCTACATATAGATAGATATATAGATAGATAGATTGATATATAGATAGATATGTAGATAGATAGATAGATAGATAGATAGATAGATAGACAGATAGATAGACACATAGATAGACAGTTAGATAGACAGTTAGATAGACATACTGATAGATAGACAGACAGATAGATAGATAGATAGATAGATAGATAGATAGATAGATAGACAGACAGACAGACAGATAGACAGTCAGACACACAGACAGACAGTCAGGTAGGCAGACAGGCAGGCAGACAGACAGATAGACAGATAGATAGATAGATAGATAGATAGATAGATAGATAGATAAATAGATAGATAGATAGATAGATAGATAGATAGATAGATAGACAGACCTATGAGATGGGGCAGAACCTCTACAACTTTTCTTACATAAGATCACTGGCGAGGACTTTGTCTCTCTACATATAGAGGCATGGGTGCTAAAGATGATCTCACACTATGCAAGAGGGTTAGCTTCATTTAAAGCCATACACTATAACAATATTTCATAAACTGCAACGAGTTCCATGGGGCATACGCACATGGGTTGCAGAGTTACCACTTTAAACTCAAGCTTTTGGTGACTAAGAAGTGGCTGAATTGATTCGTGTTGATGGATGTTCCTACTTGATTCCATGAAGTTGGATTATCTCCTTTTGATTGTTTGGCATGTGGGACATATAATTGAAGTCTTTCTTTTGTTTCATTCGTGCGCCTTCAACGTCGCACATATATAAGTGTCTCTTCTGACAGTCGCTTCTGACATTTTTACAGGTCTGCCCTGCATGCAGGAGCTCTACCTCAGCAACTGCACATCGCTGACGGCTCTTTCCTGCCCTTCGACGAGTCTCCAGATATTAAGTTTGTATGGTAGCTGCAACGTGGAGAGGCTGAATCTGAACGTGAGTTGAGGGCTGTGTAAACTACGTCTTCCCAAATGTGAGTGATGATAGCGACTGAATATAATTGTGTTGATGCGCAGGTGTCGCTCCCAAACTTACAGAGACTCAGTTTAGACGGGTGCACAAAGTTGAAAGTGAGCCCGGAAGCACTTCTTACCTCCGCGCCCTCATTGCGAAAGTTGGATTTGTCGAGCTTGGATTGCGAAGGTTCGTTGAAGAGCTTGGATTGCGAAGGTACGCATCATTCAACGTTCAACGCTTAACCTAAATGCGTTTCAAACTAATAACAAAACATCTCAACATATAAATTACGTTTCCACAAAACAACTTAACATTACATCATAGATGATATGAAGATTACATGATAGATGATATAGAAATGCAGGAAATCCATAAAAGTAGTAAAGCATGAACATTACTTATAGAATGCAGGAAATCCATAAAAGTAGTAAAGCGTGATACCTGTGATAAGAATATCTTTGATTACTCTCTTGAGGGTATCTCAAAAGTATAATTACTCTCTTTGATTCCCTATTGAGGGTATCTCAAGAGTGGAAACCTAAGAATCTCAAAGAAGCTAAGAGATTATCGACTAAAGGTTTATCCATGTGGAAGCTCCTATGCCACCTATAGAGGGGGAATTGGGTTAGGTTCCAAGAAATTTATTTGAGCCGCAAAGTTGATTTTGAAGATTGGTGTGTTTTAAGACAGATAACCAATGCTTGGAATGTATCTTTGTTATGCCTCATAGCCAGCTACAAAGCCCCAATCGGTAGGTGTGCATGGATGTGTGGAAATAAGATGGATGATATCATGAGAATTAAAAACAAAACCGAGACTTTCAACACTCCTTAGCAGGCAGGTTGTGATTTCAGATGCCGTATAGATACACCATTGGTATCAAAGCTTAGGACATAGGATTTTGCATGGATGATGGATTCCAAAAACGTCATGAGCACCTAATCACCATGAGGAAAGGCACTTGAACACTCTAGGAGTTGAAAGGCTACAAAGGGGGGAGGGGACACTTTGTGAACTCTACCCAATAAACATTTGGAGTGTATCTCCTAATCCATATACCAAATTTAGGCTTGTAAACTATCATTGGAAAACTCTCAGAATTTTCCTTCCCAATCTACTAAGGTATCTAGGAAGATAGATAGATAGATATATAGATAGATGGGTAGATATGTAGATAAATAGATAAATAGATACATAGATAGATAGATAGATAGATAGATAAATAGATAGATAGATAGATAGATAGATATATAGATAGATAGATAGATAGATATATAGATAGATATGTAGATAGATAGATAGATAGATAGATAGATAGATAGACAGATAGATAGACACATAGATAGACACATAGATAGACACATAGATAGACACATAGATAGACAGTTAGATAGACATACTGATAGATAGACAGACAGATAGATAGATAGATAGATAGATAGATAGATAGATAGATAGACAGACAGACAGACAGACAGACAGATAGACAGACAGATAGACAGACAGATAGACAGACAGACTGTCAGGTAGGCAGGCAGACAGAACAGATAGATAGATAGATAGATAGATAGATAGATAGATAGATAGATAGATAGATAGATAGATGGACAGACCTATGAGATGGGGCAGAACCTCTATCGTGTTGAGGTGTCAAACGCACATGTCTACTACCAGAGCCAGTAAGGGATGGCTGAAAGGTGGTCGTGGTGGAGTCATAAAGCCAGGAGACATACCTCTTGCGGGAGTAGCACCACCCGCAAGAGTGATACCGACACGAGTGACACCGATGGGAGTGGGACCTGTAGGAGTGAGGCCTACTGTCAGGGGAGCACTAGATTGTGCTCTCTGACTACAGCAGACAAGATTTCCGAAATACACTTATGATTACTAGAACACCCACGTAGGGAAAATGATACAAGAATATGTGACTGATATAACATGTCCCACAACCCGGGACGAATAGGTATGGAAAACTGGACTAGAGATGATACAGGAGATCCCACAACCCGAGATCGTAAGTATGAGACAAGATATCTGGATTACAAGAACTCCCTTCTGGGAGATGAACTAGATACACTAAAGAACTCGACAGGATCTCGTACTACGAGATTACAAGGGGACAAGATAGGATGTCCAAGAACTAGACTAGAACAAGGAACAAGACAAGAACTAGAACTGGAACTTGAACAGTACTTACTTGGCGGCCACGACTCCTTGAGCTCCCAAGACTGGTATTGGCAAGACTGATTATGAATGTGGCCAACCCCTCCTTATATAGGTTTTCCAAGGGCGGTTACGAATTGATCATGTCATCGATGATGTCATCAATTCGTAGCATGGTCTCCGGATGTCAGAATCAAGCAAGACGACAATCGATCTTAGGGTTTTGGCACGTTCTGGATGCAATGGAAGCATTGGTTTCCCCAAATTCTGAACCAATCATGAGATATAGGATTCACATGGAATTTGAGAGTTTCCTTTGTCCATGACATTACCTCCCCCTCAAGCGACGAGTTCCACAAGGAGCGGTCATGTTCTCTAGTCTCGACTTCATTGGATTTTTCTTATGGAATTCTCAAACCTTGATTAGTACTCTTTGAAGGTTTTCTGTAGGTTCCCAAGTACGATCACTGATGTCATACCCTTTCCAATGAATAAGGTACTCTAATCTTCCTCGGGATATTCTCGAATCTAGAACATGCTCAACTTCAAATTCTTCATGATCATTAATCTCGATAGGTGGTGAAGGACTAGGTCTCTCCCCCCTCAATGGTGAAAACTGATATGGTTCCAACATGGATACATGGAAAACTGGATGTATTCTCATGGTACTTGGTACGTAGTTGAAGCTTGAAGGTGACTGGATTAATCTTGGCCAAGATGGTAAATGGACCGAATCTTTGATGATCTAACTTTGCACAAGGTCTTGAGGTTTGCAAATTGTTTCTGAGTAACCATACTTTATCCCCAATTTGATACAATGGATTCTGGACACGATGTTGATCTGCATAGTACATATATTGTTCTTGAGCTTTATGGATCTCTTCCTTGAGTTCTTTGTGAATATCCATCAGGTACTGGGCCTTGTCTCTAGTAGCTGGGTTCTTGACGTGATTTGAGAGTTGTATATCCATTCTTGGATGTTGTCCATAATTTGCAAAGAAGGGAGTCTTCTTGGTAGATGCATGAACACTATTGTTATAAGCAAACTTTGCAAAGGGTAAAAGCTCAAACCAATCATTTTAATGATAGTTGCTAGTGCAACGGAGATATTGCTCCAAGACTTGATTCACCCGTTCTGTTTGTCCATCAGTCTGTGGATGATTTGCTGTGGATAGTTTAACTTGAACACCAAGGAGCTTGTAAAGACTGTTCCAAAAGCTGGATATGAACTGTGGACCTCAATCACTGACAATGTCATCAGGCAATCCATGAAGCCTAAATATATACCTGAGAAAAAGTCTAGCAGTGGCTGCACCTGTGATTGCCTTGGTAGTTGGAATGAAGTGTGCCATCTTTGTAAATCTATCCACAATAACAAGAATGGCATCATACTTATCTGACTTTGGTAGATCTGTGATGAAATCCATAGACAATGAAGCCCATGGCCTTTTTGGAATAGGTAGAGGTTGCAAGAGGCCATGAGGTTTATGTCGGGGTATCTTAGATCTATTGCAAGTATCACAGGTTCGAATGTATTCTTTGACTTCCTTCCACATATGAGGCCACCAAAAGTCCCTTGATATGAGTTCTATTGTTTTATTCACTCCAAAATGTCCTGCTACAAGGTTGTCATGGCGTTGTTGAAGTACTTGGATCCTGGGCTTTCCTGGAGGGACATACAATAGGTTCTTATAGAGTAGTAAACCATCCTTTTCCTGAAATTCGTTTCCTTATTGAAATTTTCCTTCTTGAGCTTTCTGCTTAATGTTACAAAACAATTCATCCTGTGGTAGATTCTCATGGATCAACTGATTCAAGGCTGAATCTTCATGATGGCTTGAAGAGATAGCTTCTAACTGGAGATACTCGGGCTTGAGTAATACACTCTCTTGTTGATCAAAGGCGTCTTCACCCTTCTTCGGTGCAAGGTAAGCTCTTCTGGACAGGGCATCTGACTGACATTGATGACGTCCTGGACGGTATGTGATGACAAAGTCGAATGTGGATAAAAAGTTACTCCATCGCGATTGCCTTCTATTGAGAATCCGAGTGGTCATAAAATACTCTAGGTTCTTCTGATCTGAATACACAATGACTTTATGAGCTTCTCCTTCTAGATGGTGACGCCAGGTATCAAACGCGTCTACTATGGCAAGAAGTTCTTTATCATGAATTTCATAATTAATTTCTAGAGGGGAAAACTTCCTTGAATGATATGGAACTGGATGTAGGTGTCCATCATCTCCATATTGGGAAAGAATGGTCCCTAGAGCAAAGTCTGATGAATCTGTCTCAAGGAAGAAGGGCTCACTTGAATCAGGATGAACTAGAATTAGAGCGGTAGTAAATGCTGATTTCAAGGTGTGAAAGGCCTTCTGTGCTTCTTCGGTCCATGAGAATTTGGAGTTCCCTGTAAGCTTGGTAAGAGGTGTCACTATCTTGGAGTAATCTCTGATGAATATCCTGTAGAAATTGACAAACCCCAAAAAACATTGTACATCTCGAACACATGAAGGTGGTTGCCAATCAAGGATTGTCTCAATCTTCTTAGGGTCCATAAAAATTCCTTTATCTGATACTATGTACCCTAAAAATTCCACCTCTGTCTTATGGAAAGAGCACTTCTCCAATTTCGCATATAATCCTTTTTCTCTTAGTTTCTCTAGGAATATCTTTACATGATCTTCATGATCCTCTAGATTTTTGGAGAATATCAAGATATCATCAAGGTATATGACAACAAAATCTTTACATAAAAATTCCTTTATCTGATACTATGTACCCTAAAAATTCCACCTCTGTCTTATGGAAAGAGCACTTCTCCAATTTCGCATATAATCCTTTTTCTCTTAGTTTCTCTAGGACTATCTTTACATGATCTTCATGATCCTCTAGATTTTTGGAGAATATCAAGATATCATCAAGGTATATGACAACAAAATCATCTAAATATTCTCGAAAGATGTCATTCATCATATGTTGGAAGAAAGCTGGAGCATTTGTAAGACCGAATGACATAACTACATATTCAAAATATCCATACCTTGTTCGAAATGCTGTCTTCCATTCGTCTCCTTCTCTGATCCTGACAAGGTTGTAAGCTCCTCGAAGATCAATTTTCGTGAAGAATTTTGCTTTTCCAAGGCGTTCCAGGAGCTCTGATATGAGTGGTAGAGGGTATCTGTTTTTTATAGTGACTTTATTCAATCCACGATAGTCTACACACATCCGGAGAGTCCCATCCTTCTTCTTTACAAATAGAATAGGGGCTCCTGTCGGAGACTTCGAGTGTTTGATAAACCCCTTTGCTAGATTCTCATCAATGTTCTTGCGTAGTTCTGTAAGTTCTTCTAGGGATAGTTTGTAGATTGGTCCAAAGGGTGGTTGTGCTCCCTCTTGAAGATCTATGGGGCAATCGTAAGGTCTATGCTCTGGGAGGATATCTGCATTCTTCTTTTCAAAGACATCTTCAAAGCCTTTGTACTGATTGGGTAGCTGTATTGGATCATCTTTCTTGGATTCTTGAGCTGGTATGGCATAGATCATATATGTAGGTTCCTTTCGTACTGCATGTATAAGGCTTTCGCTCCGACATATGTTGGGTTCTTCTGGATATCTCGACGGGTGATTTTATTCTTTTCCCAATTAATGTCTGGATTATGCTTCTTTAACCAGGGCATTCCAATGATAACTAGATGTACTGGGCTTGATATTACATTGAAACATACATGGGATTCATGGTCAGCGAGGTGTACTCTTAATGGTGTGGTTTCCATGGTTATATTCCCAGATGCTAGAGGTCGTCCATCTACTACTTCAGCTACTACTGGTTTGTTCTTCCGAAGTACAGGAATTCCATGTTTCTTAACCAATCCTTCATCGATGAAACATGAGGAGGCTCCTGAATCTACTAGGGCTGTAAGGGAAAGGGTCTTCTTGGGTGGGATTAACTTGACCCTTTCTTATATCATGGTCCGGCTGCAGGGTCTCTTTTACAACTGGACTTCCTCGTTTCCCTGCTCTACAAGGGTGGCTGCGACTCTGGAGTTTGTTCTCTTGTTTGGACAATTAATTGCAATATGTCCAGGGTTTCCATAGTAGAGACATAACTTATTAACTCTCCTTCTCTGTTTCTCTTCTAGTGTTAAAGTCTGAAACCTAGTTACATCTATTTGCATAGGTTCAGGCATGGACTCATCTTTAGTAGTCGGTTGGAAAGGTTTCCACTGGCAAGGTCTTCCTTCTACTTGTTTCTCTTGTTTCCTTTCAAAAAGTCGGTTATCACATTGAATAGCTTGCATGATATATGGAATATGGTTTTATTACAAAGATCATGATCATATGGTATTCAAATGTCCTAAGGAGAAGAAAGAAATGAATTAAGATTTCCACAATCACCATCGCATATCAAAGGAATCATCATCAAAGTCAAAAGATAAATATTTCCCATCATGAGAATCCAGCAATTCATTCGACACTTAGATATACTACAAATCCATTTGAATTTCATGGTGGTCCTAGCAGGATAGATAGGGTTAGCAGCGAGATGTAGTGAACTAATATTGTCTCCAAATATATGTGTCTAATCTAGATAGCTTCTTGTGTACCATTTGCAAGCCCTCTGTATTCAGCTTCGATTGATGAAAGAGCAACTATAGGTTGCTTCTTGGAAGATCATGATATCAAATCTTCTATCATATTTAGAGCCTATCCAAGCTACATTAGAAAAGATTTTAACATCTATATCAAATTTATATGGATAATACAACCCTTCATTGATTTTGCCCTTCAAATAATTCAGAATTCTCTTAGCTGCTGAAAGAGGCCGCGGAGAGCTACGTCGTGGTGTGCTCGGTTGCTCCAAACACAAAGGGAGTGGGCTGCTGCATGAGGAGAGAGAAAGTAGAGAGAGAAACCTGCGCAGAAATTTGGAGAAGAAGATGGAGAAGCTGAAGTTGAAGAAGTCCCAATCAAGTTATGAGAGATTTGGGACCAAGTCTTATTGATAAGTGACTTTTAGGTCATTTGGGCATGTTCAAACATGGCCAATGACCAAAAGTCATAAAAATAATGTAAATGCCTATAACTCCCCAATTTGGGGTCCAAAAAATACAACAAAAATATGTTTGGAAAGCTCTCGAAGAGAGCTTTCACATGGAAGGGTCAAAATATACAAAAGGAGAGTCCTTGGGGCCTTTATCCCCAACAACCTCCCACTTAAAGGACCAAGGAGGATCCTTTAAGCTAAGTAACTCCCACCATCTGTATACATAGCTGATGTTGTGCCTTGGGTAGACACTTCGTGAGAGCATCTGCAGGATTTTGTGAAGTATTGACCTTGATCAAAGTGATCAGGCCATCCTCTAACACCTCTCTGATGAAGTGATATCTCACATCAATATGCTTTGTGCGAGCATGAAACATGGCATTCTTTGCCAAACATATGGCACTCTGGCTATCGCATCCAAGAACAGGTGCCTTTTCAGGCATCCCAAACTCACTGCAGAGGCGAGCTAACCAAATGGCTTCTTTGGAAGCCTCTGTGGCTGAAATATATTCAGCCTCTGTAGTAGATAGTGCAACTATCCTCTGAAGTCTAGAGCACCATGAAATAGCTCCACCTGCAAGTATGTATACATAGCCACTTGTGGACTTGCGTGTGTCCACATCACCTGCCATGTCTGAATCACAAAATCCTTTTAACTCCAATGGACCCTTTCCATAACATAAGCATTTACTTTTGGTCCCTTTCAAATATCTCAAGATAGATTTGACTGCCTCCCAATGAGCTCTACCAGGATTCACCATGAACCTGCTAACAACTCCCACTGCATGAGCAATGTCTGGCCGAGTGGCAACCATAGCATACATGAGTGAACCACAAGCTGATGCATATGGAACACTCTTCATGTAATTGGCTGCATCATCATTTTTAGGACAGTCATCCTTGGAAAGCTTAACATGTGGCTGCAATGGCACTCCAAGAGGCTTAGCATCAGCCATATTAAATCTGTCCAGCACTTTTTCAATGTACTTTTCTTGGGATACCTGCAAAGTATGCTGCTGTCTATCCCTTTTTATACGCATACCAAGAATATGCTCAGCTTCCCCAAGGTCTTTCATTGAGAATGCAGAGTTCAGCTGCTGTTTTAGAGCATTCAGAGTGCTCTTTTTCTTCCCAGCCAGCAGCATATCATCTACATACAGTACAAGAATAATTGGGCTGCCATCTTCATCCTTTTTGGTGTACAAACAGTGATCTGCATGGCTTCTTTTAAACCCATGTTTGAGCATAAATGCATCAAACTTCTTATACCATTGTCTGGGGGCCTGTTTCAGCCCATATAAGCTCCTTTTCAGTTTGCATACCAGATGCTCTTTTCCAGGAATGGCATATCCTTCTGGCTGTTTCATGTACAGCTCTTCATCTAAATCACCATGCAAAAAGGCTGTTTTAACATCCATTTGGAATAATTCCAAATCCAAGGCAGCTGTGAGAGCAAACAACACACGTAAAGTGGTCATCTTCACCACTGGAGAGAACACTTCTTGGAAATCAATGCCCTCTTTTTGGGCATATCCCTTAGCAACCAGCCTTGCCTTATACTTGGGTTTGCCATCAACAGTTTTGATTTTGTACACCCACTTGTTGGGAATGGCTTTCCTTCCTTTGGGTAACTCAACCAAATCCCAAGTATCATTTGCATGCAAGGCCTTTATCTCTTCCTGCATGGCTAACTCCCACTTCTTCTTGTGCTCACATAGCTTTGCCTCTTTATAAGTAAGAGGCTCACCCTCATCTGATAACATAATGTAATGTATAGAGGGATCATATCTGTTCATTGGCCTCCTAGCATGTGTAGATCTTCTTACCCAATGATCCACATTATCTGGCAATGGATCTACATCAGGAGGTATATCAACATGTCCATTGTTAATGGGCTGTTGCGCATCATTTCCAGCCCTGTTTTCGGCATGAATAGGTGGCTGCATATGCCCTTCAGGATCATCATTTTGCTGTCCAGCATCATCTGGCTCAATAACCACGGGCTCATTGTCATTTCCAGCCATATGTGGTGCATCCCGAGGGTTCATATCAGATTTAATTGGTGGTTGTACATGCTGAAATTTGACTCTTTTATGGTCATCTTTAGAGGCACAATTATTTTTGAGCAGCCTTGCCTCATTAAATACATCTCGGCTGCGTATTACCTTCTTGAGTTGAGGTAGCCAAATCCTGTAGCCCATTTCACCTTCATCTCCATAACCCATGAAGATTCCTTTCATGGACTTTGCATCTAACTTGCTTCTCAACTCAGGCCTTATATGCACAAAAGCACCGCAACCAAAGATGCGTAGGTGGTCATATGAAGCTGGTTTGCCAGACCAAACCTCTTCTGGAATGCCACCTTTTAAGGGCATATGAGGGGATCGATTGCAAACATGAACTGCAGTTTTCAAAGCCTCCCCCCAAAATCCATGAGGGAGATTAGCTGTGCACAGCATGCATCTCACCCTCTCACATAAAGTCCTATTATACCTTTCAGCCACACCGTTGGAAGAGGGGCTGTATGGGACTGTTAGCTCCCTCTTAATACCAAGATTTTCACAAAATCTATTGAATTCAGCACTTGTAAACTCACCCCCATTATCTGTACGTAAGCATTTCAGCTTTCTACCTGTTTGAGTGGTCACAAATGCATGAAATTTCTTAAATGCAGCAAAGGCTTCATCTTTAGATTTTAACAAATATACCCAAAGCTTCCTAGAGTAATCATCAACAAAAGAAACAAAACAAAGTAAAGAGCACCCCCCATAGATTTTATGGGCATGCTACAAACATCAGAATGAACAAGATCAAGCACATTAGACTTACGAGAGACACCAGAGTAGTAGGAATTCTTTACTTGCTTACCATATTGGCATTCATTACAAAAATCAAGTTTTGAGCCTTTAGCATCAAACTTGTCCAAATTACATAGTTTATCAAGACCTTTTTGGCTCATGTGGCCAAGCCTTTTATGCCATAATTCCATATGTGAATGGATTTCAGCCAAAGCAATAAACTTGCCCAACAATGCTTTACCATGCAAGCAATAAAGAGTCCCTTTCTTTGTACCTTTAACAATCAGCCTAGAGCCTTTGATAAGCTTCCATGACCCCTTCTCAAAGAGGGTACTATATCCATGCATATCCATTTGCCCAACAGACAATAAGCTTTTCTTGATGCTTGGTACATACCTTACATCATGCAAAACCAGCTCATTGGTACCATCCACTGTGAGATGCACTGTGCCAATACCTTCAATAGAACAAGCATGGTTATTTCCAAGATATGCATGTCCATGGCTGCCTGCATGAAAGGTAGTGAAACACTCCTTAATAGGAGTTACATGAAATGATGCACCTGAATCTACAATCCATGTTTGTGACAAAGCATCATTCACAGTAAGCAAGGCATCAATCAAATCCCTCTTTGTGATTTGCATGTCTTGTGCATGAATATTAATAGAAGCATCAAAAATTTCAGCATGCTCTTCTGCCATAGTAGCACAAAGTATATCTTCTGCATCTGATAGCTCCTCAATGATGACACTAGAGGCCACATTGGCCTTCTCTTTGTCTTTGTCCTTTGAGGTATCATGTGCTTCATTCTTGGTGTCCTTTTTCTTCCTGTCACCTGTGTTCTTCTTTCTTTCTAGTTCAGCTTTATAAAATCTGCAATCAGGCTTCTTGTGACCTTTCCTACCACATTGATAACAAGTCACTTCAGCCTTGCCTTTGCTTTTGCTCCTGTTCCTATGTACATTTCCACTTTTCTTTTCTGTTCTTCCTCTAGCCACATTGGCTGAACCACTGCCCTCTCCACTAGCTTTCCTCCTGATTTCCTCATTCAAAATAGAACCCCTTACACCATCAAAGGTAAGACTGGGGCTATTCGAAAGTGAAACAACCAATGTTTCCCACGAATCAGGTAAGGTCATCAACAAGAAGATGGCCTTAAGCTTATCATCAAATGGAGGTAATCCAGAGTCCTGCAATTGTGAAAGAGTACCTGTAAACAAAGATAAGTGCTCAGCCGCACTTTTTGACTCATCAAGCTGCATACACACTAGCTTACGCATAAGATGCACTTGATTTACAGGCGTGGTATTTTCATAAGTGGCTTTCAGCTTCTCCCATACCTCAAAACTAGTTGTAAGGCCTTTCAAATCCACTAAGATTTCATCTGACACAGCCATCTTGATGTAAGTGATGGCCTTTTTGTTTAGGTTCATCCATGCTGCATCTGTCATATCTTCGGGCTTGACTTCCTCAAGAGCCCCTTCACAATCTTTAAGAAAGAGGATGCCCAACATTCTCTCTTTCCACAAATCGAAACCATTACCTTCAAATCTCTTGATCTCAAACAAGCTTTTGACATCAGAGAAGGTAGAGGCCATGTTTGAACACTAAGAGCTTCAAAATTTCACCAAAAAGGTAAAATTCATCTGTTGTCTTGTGCGCAATTACCTTACGAGACTATAGCTAAGAAATGAAGCCCAAAAACTATCCAAAACTTGCAAAAATCAATTTCTGAAATTTTCTGCAAAAAATTTCAGAAAATTCCAGCAAGCTGTAATTGAATCAAAAACAACAAATTTGTTGTTTTTCAACCACAAAAGGCATACATAGATATAAAACCAAGGCAATGGGTGCTTGTTTTCACAAAAGCCCCAATTTTTTGCAGCAATATGACCTGTAAAATCAGAGAAATGACCTGCTGTAATAAGTTTCCAGCAAGTATGCACTTCCTCAATCTTTGTGCATGTCCTCCCACTTGAAGAATGAGAGAAATTCTGCCACAAAAGACCTGTAGATGAAAAAATCAGCAATGTGGATGCTGAAAAAGACCTGTGGGGATACAAAAAAAAAGAATAGAAGAGATTCTTCGCGATGAAACTCTCTAAAAAGCACAAAATTTGCTTCAGCTTTGCTCCGGGCTGAAGTAATCTTCCAAAAACAGTACTTTTATCGCGAAAAAAAAAGGTTTTTCGCGATGAAATTCTCCCAAATGCAAGAAAACACCTTCAACTTAACATTGGCTGAAGTGGAAAAGCACTTCGAGCAACTTTGTCGCGATGGAACAGCTCAAGGCTCTGATACCAGTTGAAAGAGGCCACGGAGAGCTACGTCGTGGTGTGCTCGGTTGCTCCAAACACAAAGGGAGTGGGCTGCTGCGTGAGGAGAGAGAAAGTAGAGAGAGAAACCTGCGTAGAAATTTGGAGAAGAAGATGGAGAAGCTGAAGTTGAAGAAGTCCCAATCAAGTTATGAGAGATTTGGGACCAAGTCTTATTGATAAGTGACTTTTAGGTCATTTGGGCATGTTCACACATGGCCAATGACCAAAAGTCATAGAAATAATGTAAATGCCTATAACTCCCCAATTTGGGGTCCAAAAAATACAACAAAAATATGTTTGGAAAGCTCTCGAAGAGAGCTTTCACATGGAAGGGTCAAAATATACAAAAGGAGAGTCCTTGGGGCCTTTATCCCCAACAGCTGCTTCCATGTGAGGCTTCCTTGGAGTGTGCATGGATTGACTTAGCACACTAACTGCATAACAAAATCTACTCTAGTTAGAGTAGCGTAGCTCAAGATTCCAACTATGCTTTGGTAGCTAGTAGCATCCCAATTAACTCACCTTCATGAGCACTTAGCTTCCAATTTACATCCATGAGTGTTCCTACAATCTTTGTATTTTTCATCTTGAGCTTGGCGAGCATACCTCCAATATACTTTCTTTCAATGAGGAACATACCTTTCTCTATATATACTACTTCCAACCCTAAGAAGTTTATAAGTAATACAAGATCACTCATCTTGAAATCCTTCTAATTCATTTGAGCTTTGATTTTTCTAATTCAATCTGCATCACTTCTTGTAATGATTATGTCATCCACATATAAACAGAGGTATATCATCTCTGAGTGGCTCCTCTTAATGAAGAGGGAAGGATATGCCTTTCTTACCATGAAACCTTTAACCTATAAGTAAGTGGCAAGCCTATGGTTCCAACCTCTAGGATCTTGCTTCAAGCCATACAAGGAGTTCTTCAATTTGCATACATATTCAGGACATGATTGGTCTTCACAATCAAGACGTTGAGCCCGGTACACCTCCTCTGAAATCCAACCATTTAGAAAATCATTTTCAACATCTGTTTGATATATCTTCCAATTCTTCGAAGGTGCAACAATCATTAGTACTCTAATACTAGGCATTTTTACCACAAGTAACAATGTCTCTTCATAATCAATACCTTGGGTTTGTGCAAACCCTTTCCCTACATGCCTTTGTTTGTACTTGTACCATCACTTAAATCATGCGAAATAGAGCATCTTCTAGGCTGTGACCTAAGTATTGTGGTCAATTCACTTTAGTTAAGAGAAACAAAAAAGGGCTCACTAGCTCCACCTTCCAAAAGATAATGAAACTTATCTAGTCTTGTTGATATATTTGGGTAGTGATGTGTGTGAACCCACTTAGGACTATAGGGGTGCTCTTTTTCCACCTTTCTGAGGTTCTTTTCCCTCAGCTTATATATACAGTTATAAACCTAATCGATTACTTATCTTTTTTTTTTTTTAATGTAAAGGAAGTTCGGCAATAGCCTACTCTCCCGGACTTGAATTAAATAAAGAAAAGTACAAGAGAAGGGGACTAGTGCCCACGGGACCCCCCAAATTCGTTTACTTATTGAAATTTTCCTTCTTGAGCTTTCTGCTTAATGTTACAAAACAATTCATCCTGTGGTAGATTCTCATGGATCAACTGATTCAAGGCTGAATCTTCATGATGGCTTGAAGAGATAGCTTCTAACAGGAGATGCTCGCGCTTGAGTAATACACTCTCTTGTTGATCAAAGGCCTCTTCACCCTTCTTCGGTGCAAGGTAAGATCTTCTGGACAGGGCATCTGACTGACAATGATGACGTCTTGGACGGTATGTGATGACAAAGTCGAATCTGGATAAAAAGTTACTCCATCGAGATTGCCTTCTATTGAGAATCCGAGTGGTCATAAAATACTCTAGGTTCTTCTGATCTGAATACACAATGACTTTATGAGCTGCTCCTTCTAGATGGTGACGCCAGGTATCAAACACGTCTACTATGGCAAGAAGTTCTTTATCATGAATTTCATAATTAATTTCTAGAGGGGAAAACTTCCTTGAATGATATGGAACTGGATGTAGGTGTCCATCATCTCCATATTGGGAAAGAATGGCCCCTAGAGCAAAGTCTGATGAATCTGTCTCAAGGAAGAAGGGCTCACTTGAATCAGGATGAACTAGAATTAGAGCGGTAGTAAATGCTGATTTCAAGGTCTGAAAGGCCTTCTGTGCTTCTTCGGTCCATGAGAATTTGGAGTTCCTTGTAAGCTTGGTAAGAGGTGTCACTATCTTGGAGTAATCTCTGATGAATATCCTGTAGAAATTGACAAACCCCAAAAAACATTGTACATCTCGAACACATGAAGGTGGTTGCCAATCAAGGATTGTCTCAATCTTCTTAGGGTCCATAAAAATTCCTTTATCTGATACTATGTACCCTAAAAATTCCACCTCTGTCTTATGGAAAGAGCACTTCTCCAATTTCGCATATAATCCTTTTTCTCTTAGTTTCTCTAGGACTATCTTTACATGATCTTCATGATCCTCTAGATTTTTGGAGAATATCAAGATATCATCAAGGTATATGACAACAAAATCTTTACATAAAAATTCCTTTATCTGATACTATGTACCCTAAAAATTCCACCTCTGTCTTATGGAAAGAGCACTTCTCCAATTTCGCATATAATCTTTTTTCTCTTAGTTTCTCTAGGACTATCTTTACATGATCTTCATGATCCTCTAGATTTTTGGAGAATATCAAGATATCATCAAGGTATATGACAACAAAATCATCTAAATATTCTCGAAAGATGTCATTCATCATATGTTGGAAGAAAGCTGGAGCATTTGTAAGACCGAATGACATAACTACATATTCAAAATATCCATACCTTGTTCGAAATGCTGTCTTCCATTCGTCTCCTGCTCTGATCCTGACAAGGTTGTAAGCTCCTCGAAGATCAATTTTCGTGAAGAATTTTGCTTTTCCAAGGCGTTCCAGGAGCTCTGATATGAGTGGTAGAGGGTATCCGTTTTTTATAGTGACTTTATTCAATCCACGATAGTCTACACACATCCGGAGAGTCCCATCCTTCTTCTTTACAAATAGAATAGGGGCTCCTGCCGGAGACTTGGAGTGTTTGATAAACCCCTTTGCTAGATTCTCATCAATGTTCTTGCGTAGTTCTGTAAGTTCTTCTAGGGATAGTCTGTAGATTGGTCCAAAGGGTGGTAGTGCTCCCTCTTGAAGATCTATGGGGCAATCGTAAGGTCTATGCTCTGGGAGGATATCTGCATTCTTCTTTTCAAAGACATCTTCAAAGCCTTTGTACTGATTGGGTAGCTGTATTGGATCATCTTTCTTGGATTCTTGAGCTGGTATGGCATAGATCATATATGTAGGTTCCTTCCGTACTGCATGTATGAAGACTTTGGCTCCGACATATGTTGGGTTCTTCTGGATATCTCGACGGGTGATTTTATTCTTTTCCCAATTAATGTCTGGATTATGCTTCTTTAACCAGGGCATTCCAATGATAACTAGATGTACTCGGCTTGATATTATATTGAAACATACATGGGATTCATGGTCAGCGAGGTGTACTCTTAATGGTGTGGTTTCCATGGTTATATTCCCAGATGCTAGAGGTCGTCCATCTACTACTTCAGCTACTACTGGTTTGTTCTTCCGAAGTACAGGAATTCCATGTTTCTTAACCAATCCTTCATCGATGAAACATGAGGAGGCTCCTGAATCTACTAGGGCTGTAAGGGAAAGGGTCTTCTTGGGTGGGATTAACTTGACAGGTGCAAGACATGTTTCTATGGGTGTAGCTGGAATTATGAGACCCTTTCTTATATCATGGTCCGGCTGCAGGGTCTCTTTTACAACTGGACTTCCTCGTTTCCCTGCTCTACAAGGGTGGCTGCGACTCTGGAGTTTGTTGTCTTGTTTGGACAATTAATTGCAATATGTCCAGGGTTTCCATAGTAGAGACATAACTTATTAACTCTCCTTCTCTGTTTCTCTTCTAGTGTTAAAGTCTGAAACCTAGTTACATCTATTTGCATAGGTTCAGGCATGGACTCATCTTTAGTAGTCGGTTGGAAAGGTTTCCACTGGCAAGGTCTTCCTTCTACTTGTTTCTCTTGTTTCCTTTCAAAAAGTCGGTTATCACATTGAATAGCTTGCATGATATATGGAATATGGTTTTATTACAAAGATCATGATCATATGGTATTCAAATGTCCTAAGGAGAAGAACGAAATGAATTAAGATTTCCACAATCACCATCGCATATCAAAGGAATCATCATCAAAGTCAAAAGATAAATATTTCCCATCATGAGAATCCAGCAATTCATTCGACACTTAGATATACTACAAATCCATTTGAATTTCATGGTGGTCCTAGCAGGATAGATAGGGTTAGCAGCGAGATGTAGTGAACTAATATTGTCTCCAAATATATGTGTCTAATCTAGATAGCTTCTTGTGTACCATTTGCAAGCCCTCTGTATTCAGCTTCGATTGATGAAAGAGCAACTATAGGTTGCTTCTTGGAAGATCATGATATCAAATCTTCTATCATCTTTAGAGCCTATCCAAGCTACATTAGAAAGGATTTTAACATCTATATCAAATTTATATGGATAATACAACCCTTCATTGATTTTGCCCTTCAAATAATTCAGAATTCTCTTAGCTGCTTCCATGTGAGGCTTCCTTGGAGTGTGCATGGATTGACTTAGCACACTAACTCCATAACAAAAATCTACTCTAGTTAGAGTAGCGTAGCTCAAGATTCCAACTATGCTTTGGTAGCTAGTAGCATCTCAATTAACTCACCTTCATGAGCACTTAGCTTCCAATTTACATCCATGAGTGTTCCTACAATCTTTGTATTTTTCATCTTGAGCTTGGCGAGCATACCTCCAATATACTTTCTTTCAATGAGGAACATACCTTTCTCTATATATACTACTTCCAACCCTAAGAAGTTTATAAGTAATACAAGATCACTCATCTTGAAATCCTTCTAATTCATTTGAGCTTTGATTTTTCTAATTCAATCTGCATCACTTCTTGTAATGATTATGTCATCCACATATAAACAGAGGTATATCATCTCTGAGTGGCTCCTCTTAATGAAGAGGGAAGGATATGCCTTTCTTACCATGAAACCTTTAACCTATAAGTAAGTGGCAAGCCTATGGTTCCAACCTCTAGGATCTTGCTTCAAGCCATACAAGGAGTTCTTCAATTTGCATACATATTCAGGACATGATTGGTCTTCACAATCAAGACGTTGAGCCCGGTACACCTCCTCTGAAATCCAACCATTTAGAAAATCATTTTCAACATCTGTTTGATATATCTTCCAATTCTTCGAAGGTGCAACAATCATTAGTACTCTAATACTAGGCATTTTTACCACAAGTAACAATGTCTCTTCATAATCAATACCTTGGGTTTGTGCAAACCCTTTGCCTACATGCCTTTGTTTGTACTTGTACCATCACTTAAATTATGCGAAATAGAGCATCTTCTAGGCTGTGACCTAAGTATTGGGGTCAATTCACTTTAGTTAAGAGAAACAAAAAAGGGCTCACTAGCTCCACCTTCCAAAAGATAATGAAACTTATCTAGTCTTGTTGATATATTTGGGTAGTGATGTGTGTGAACCCACTTAGGACTATAGGGGTGCTCTTTTTCCACCTTTCTGAGGTTCTTTTCCCTCAGCTTATATATACAGCCATAAACCTAATCGATTACTTATCTTTTGTACATTCACTGGGATAATACATTCAATGTTGTGTTATGCTCCAAGCTTGCTATTCTTATTTTTGGTGTTTGCATGCTTCTGTAGATCTCAAACTCCACAAATATATATGTAAATACTTTATTACCTCCTCAAAACGTTTTAGGTGTCTTCGTCCTCATCTTTCTTTATGACCATGTCTTGTCTTCTCACGAACCCCCTTGTTGTTTTGAAAATCATCAATCCCCTTGTGCTTCAACATGATCTCTCTTTAGTGGGATAGGTAGTCTAATAATGTTCTACCCCTTTGTGTGATGCTATCCACTCACCCCAATTCCTCTCTTCCTCATTTCAAGGAAGAAACTCCATCAAAAAAATAATTTCAAATTGACTCCATTTAGTAGCACACCTCCTTGAGACTCTCATGCTTGTGGTCTTTGAAAATAAAGATATCGCCTTCCAAGGCCTGCAAGTTTGTGTGAAGAAGGTGCGGCACACAACCGTATGCATCTTCAAGCATTTTCTAGATTTTTTTGCAATAAATCAAAACCCCACCGATTTTCGCTTTTCGTGGAGCCCCCTAACCTGACCTTCTTCAAGTACGAATTTGTTATGGAGATCATTCGGCCTCTCCACCATCTCTTCGCCTCTAAGCAAGATGTCAACGCATCTATTTATGAAGGATCGTTGTACCTGTTCTATGTAAAATGGCATCTTAAGATGTGTGTTGAAGTTGATCATAACTTGAATCTTCTTAACAAAATATTAGTGGATAGCCAGGACGAATTGTCACTTGAATAAGAAATAATTTGGAAAATTTGCTTAATGCATGCTATCATAATTTGGGGACACTAGGCCACAGAATCAAAGAGCGCCCAGTAAGATAGAAATGTATGAGGACTAAACTAGGTTAGGATAGTCCTCAAGACATGATTAATGAAGTTGCTATGCCCCAAAGGCTTGAGGTGTGTGCATCTAAAGAATATTCGTTGGAATCAGAGAAAGATAAAGGAAAGCAACTCGAGGGATAAGATGATCGAGCCTTTACAAAAGTAAACTGTAGAAGGAGAAGAAGCTCAAAAAGTTTGATTAGTATGTACAAGTGTTTGATTCAAAAATCCTCTAGTCTAGCATCCTCTTGGAGATCTGATGCACCGAGAATATCTACCTCTATATTAATGACATCTAAATCACTTGCTAGGCTGGTTTCTTCCTGATCATCATCCATTGCTTCGTCTTCTCGAACAATAACCTCTTCTTCTTGAACAATGATCTCTTCCTCTTCGATGATCGAATGAATCTCTGAGTCCACTACAGATGGAATTTCTTCTATATCCATGTTCTCATATATTTTTCTACTACATGGAGCGACTTGTAAAACAAATAGCCACTGGTTCTTTTGAATCTGGTATAAAAACAACTTGCTCATAGTGTTCGGGAAGTACAAATGTACCCCTTTCATCCGTCCATAATTTTGTAGAGTCGACTTGAAGCAAACCGCTTTTATCCCGCCTCACTATTGCGTTTCTTCCAAAGGTTACTACTTTGAACTATTTCACACTAAAAAAAAGTAATCAAACTCCCTAAAAGATAGTTTCGAGATATCTTGAATCACACCATAATAATCTAGCTAGCCCTCTTGAGCATTATCATCTCTTGCACTCGCTCTACTTTTTTGCAAAAAGTTTACCATCCCCCACTATCAAAAGTAGGCCTATTTTTATCGATTCATGCAATCCGAAAGTGTCATCCATAAGACCATAGTGCACCGTATTTAGTATACTCCCAATCACATCCCTTTGCATGTTTTCATATTCTTCATCAACTTCTGATCGTGAAAATTTTGTTGTGTCCATGAAACTCTCGACATCTTCTCTACCATCATGATCTTCGTCCATCTCATGAGAATTAAAAACAAAACCGAGACTTTCAACACTCCTTAGCAGGCAGGTTGTGATTTCAGATGCCGTATAGATACACCATTGGTATCAAAGCTTAGGACATAGGCTTTTGCATGGATGATGGATTCCAAAAACGTCATGAGCACCTAATCACCATGAGGAAAGGCACTTGAACACTCTAGGAGTTGAAAGGCTACAAAGGGGGGAGGGGACACTTTGTGAACTCTACCCAATAAACATTTGAAGTGTATCTCCTAATCCATATACCAAATTTAGGCTTGTAAACTATCATTGGAAAACTCTCAGAATTTTCCTTCCCAATCTACTAAGGTATCTAGGAAGATAGATAGATAGATATATAGATAGATAGGTAGATATGTAGATAAATAGATAGATAGATAGATAGATAGATAGATAGATAGATAGATAGATAAATAGATAGATAGATAGATAGATAGATAGATAGATAGATAGATAGATATGTAGATAGATATGTAGATAGATAGATAGATAGATAGATAGATAGATAGATAGATAGATAGACAGATAGATAGACAGATAGATAGACACATAGATAGACACATAGATAGACAGTTAGATAGACATACTGATAGATAGACAGACAGACAGATAGATAGATAGATAGATAGACAGATAGATAGATAGATAGACAGACAGACAAACAGACAGACAGACAGACAGACAGACAGACAGATCTCGTTTCCCTGCTCTACAAGGGTGGCTGCCACTCTGGAGGTTGTTCTCTTGTTTGGACAAGTAATTGCAATATGTCCAGGGTGAATAAAAAATTGAGCAGATATGGAGGAGATGAATTCAAGGACATGAAGCTATATCAAAGTTTGGTTGGTAGCCTAATTCATGCTACATTGACTAAGCCTAATTTGTCATACATAGTTGGAGTGAACATCTATATATACTTGATATAGATGTACTATGAGTATGAGAGATGATGATTGATACATTTCAGAAATCATTAGACTTTAGCCTAAGTGAGAAGAACAATAATTATCAATAAGATGTATGTTTTCTCTAAATAGAAGATAGTTGCACCTCGATCTTTTTCTCAGTTCTTCTTCTTTGTTCATCCAATTGAGGAATGCTATTCTACAAGTCTAATTCTATAGTTGAGTGACGTGTGTACAAGTTTTGAGAGTTTAATCATAATTAGGCTGAGAGAATCTTAAGTAGGAAAAGTTACATGTGTAAAATGTAAAGAAGTGAAGACAGGTGCTGGCACAAATTCGATGATAATGTTTTGATCAGATCTTCCTCCACAATGTAAAGTTTTGAGCAACTAAGCACTTATTCTTTAAGTTGAAAGGTAATCTACTTATGGCTAAAAGCATTTGAATAAAAGGCATATAGTTTGGGAGAACCATGCATTAGAAGTTGCAGGTGTTAAAGCCGACTATACAAAACAATAGTTTCAAACATAGGTACATTGTTTGAAGGAAATCTCAAGATCCACTACTTTTTTTAAGGATTTTTTACCTGAAGAAGGTGTGCAAGCTTTAGACGATACCTCACACAAAGTTTCATTGAAAATGTTACGCATTTGTTTAGTCAATGAGTCGAATAAGTGTAGAAGACTTTTCTGAGTATTCAATTTCTTCATACTTAGTTCAAATCTTGATAATTTCCAAAAGATTTTTGCCTCCAAAGAAAATTGCATGTCTTTGCTCTTTCTCATCATGCTGTCCAATGACCTAGCCTATACCAATAGGACTAGAGTCAACGGTTAGGATTACAGGCTTGTTTCATTGTTTTCAAGCTTCATTTGGTCTCTCATATTTTGCCCTCAACTTTGCCAAAGTTTTAAGTTATTTGGCTAAGTGAGTTGTGAGAAAGTGCCAACTTTGTGAAGGTATATCTCTGCACATAGGCAGAGAGTGTTGCAAACCGGTAGCCTATTTTGCAGAGGGTGTTTCTACCAGCTGGAATATCCATCTTAGATGATTTAAAGCTTTTTGAGTAGCTCTTATAGTCTACTAGAAGTTCCCAAAATTTCATTTTAAGTCTCTGTACTAGTTCAGGCAAAGGTTCAAAACAGTAAGCATATATCATTGCTTGTGGACCAAGTGGAGGGTAGCCATCTTCCATTTTTGCATTGGGGTGTTAGAATCATCCCCCATCAGTGGTATCAGAGCCATTTTGGAGGCTTGGAGACATCAGTGGCCTCATATTGAAGACCTGAAGGGATCAAGACAACTCGTGGAAGCACAAGGAGGACTCATCAAAGCAAGACGACATCAAAAGGAGGGCATCATTTGAGATCTCAACTAGTCGAAGGTTCGCAAGGGAGAAGCTATCAAAGGTAATATCCACATCTTCTAAAGCATACAAAAACTTGAGGAGAAGCTAGAGGAGCATCTTAGAGCTCAGTATGGCTAAGTATAATGCACAAATAGAGAGGTTAGAGAAAGGTAATTATCAACCATGGAAATTTAGAGTTAGCAACTAGCTTATGGGCAAAGAATTGTGGTGATTAGTGAGCGGCATGGAGCCAATGCCTCATGTACATGATCCGCCACCTCAAGGGTAGGTCAAGGCACTTAATGAATGGATAGAAAGGAATAGGAGAGTCATATTTATTCTATCACAACACATAACCAATAGCATGATAGGGCATATACAAAACTTGGACACATCCAAGAAGGTTTGGGAGACCTTGGAGAGATTGTACTCTTCATCAACCAAGGCAAGGAAGATTTAGCTCAAGAATGAGCTAAATAATCTTAGGAAATCACCAAGTACGACATAAATGAGTACACTTTTAAGGTTAAGAAGCTTGCACATGCTTCAGGCTCAATTGGGAGCCCAATCGAAGATGATGATCTTGTTGCACACACTCTCAATGGCTTGAGAGAGGATGAAAGGTGGAAAGCATTTGACACATCAGTTTATGTGAGGGATTCTTGAGGGATTCCCTACCAGAATTTGATCAATTAGTCACATTGATGGTGACCGAGGAGATGAACCGAGGTTCACAATCAAAGAGCAGCAAACATACAATAGGTTCTTATAGAGTAGTAAACCATCCTTTTCCTGAAATTTGTTTACTTCTTGAAATTTTCCTTCTTGAGCTTTCTGCTTAACGTTACAAAACAATTCATCCTGTGGTAGATTCTCATGGATCAACTGATTCAAGGCTGAATCTTCATGATGGCTTGAAGAGATAGCTTCTAACTCGAGATGCTCGGGCTTGAGTAATACACTCTCTTGTTGATCAAAGGCCTCTTCACCCTTCTTCGGTGCAAGGTAAGATCTTCTCGACAGGGCATCTGACTGACATTGATGACGTCCTGGACGGTATGTGATGACAAAGTCAAATCTGGATAAAAAGTTACTCCATCGAGATTGCCTTCTATTGAGAATCCGGGTGGTCATAAAATACTCTAGGTTCTTGTGATCTGAATACACAATGACTTTATGAGCTGCTCCTTCTAGATGGTGACGCCAGGTATCAAACACGTCTACTATGGCAAGAAGTTCTTTATCATGAATTTCATAATTAATTTCTGGAGGGGAAAACTTCCTTGAATGATATGCAACTGGATGTAGGTGTCCATCATCTCCATATTGGGAAAGAATGGCCCCTAGAGCAAAGTCTGATGAATCTGTCTCAAGGAAGAAGGGCTCACTGGAATGAGGATGAACTAGAATTAGAGCGGTAGTAAATGCTGATTTCAAGGTCTGAAAGGCCTTCTGTGCTTCTTCGGTCCATGAGAATTTGGATTTCCCTGCAAGCTTGGTAAGAGGTGTCACTATCTTGGAGTAATCTCTGATGAATATCCTGTAGAAATTGTCAAACCCCAAAAAACATTGTACATCTCGAACACATGAAGGTGGTTGCCAATCAAGGATTGTCTCAATCTTCTTAGGGTCCATAAAAATTCCTTTATCTAATACTATGTACCCTAAAAATTCCACCTCTGTCTTATGGAAAGAGCACTTCTCCAATTTCGCATATAATCCTTTTTCTCTTAGTTTCTCTAGGACTATCTTTACATGATCTTCATGATCCTCTAGATTTTTGGAGAATATCAAGATATCATCAAGGTATATGACAACAAAATAGCCAGAAGATTATTCGATGCAAGTGGGTCTACAAGACCAAGAGATTTGCAGATGGAAGTGTGTCTAGATACAAAGCTAGACTTGTTGTCAAAGGGTTTGCTCAAACATATGGAGTTGATTATGATGAGACTTATAGTCCAGTGGCAAAGATGACAACCATCAGAACACTCATAGCTGTTGCTGCGTGTAAAGGTTGGAAGTTATGTCAGTTAGATGTGAAAAATGCTTTTCTGAATGGTTATATTTCAGATGATGTGTTCATGGAGCAACCTCAAGGGTTCAGAGATAAAAGGTATCCAGATCATGTGTGCAAGCTCAAGAGAGCTTTGTATGGCTTGAAGCAGGCCCCAAGAGCATGGAACTATAGACTTGTAAAGTTCTTGAAAGAACTTGGTTTTCAGGTGTCTGAAGCAGATAGTAGTCTGCTTATAAAAGCAAGTGATAATGGTTTCATATACATGTGCATATATGTTGATGATATAATCCTTATAGGAACAGATGAGTCAGGTATACAAAGACTCAAGAAGCAAATGGAAAAGGAGTTCAAGATAAGTGACTTGGGAGACTTGTCATACTTCTTGGGTATGGAGATCACATATACTCAGCATGGAGTATTCGTGACCCAAGAAAGATATTTGAAGAACTTGTTAATCAAGTTTAAAATGAATGATTGCCGGATAGCACCTACACCAATGGAGGTGAATCACAAATTGAGTAAGTTTGGAGGTGAAGAATTCAAGGACGTGAGACAATATCAGAGTTTGGTTGGTAGCCTTATCTATGCTACTTTAACCAGACCTGATTTATCATATGCAGTAGGAGTATTGTCTCAATTCATGCACTGTCCAAGGAAAGAACATTGGATTGCAGGACAGGGTGTTGAGGTACATTAAGGGTACACTCAAAGAAGGTTTGTATTATGGTTTTACCTCAG
>CM035441.1:139538165-139585665 GCA_020310875.1 Ceratopteris richardii
CTGAAAGGTGGTCGTGGTGGAGTCATAAAGCTAGGAGACATACCTCTTGCGGGAGTAGCACCACCCGCAAGAGTGATACCGACACGAGTGACACCGATGGGAGTGGGACCGGTAGAAGTGAGGCCTACTATCAGGGGAGCACTAGATTGTGCTCTCTGACTACAGCAGACAAGATTTCCGAAATACACTTATGATTACTAGAACGCCCACGTAGGGAAAATGATACAAGAATATGTGACTGATATAAGATGTCCCACAACCCGGGACCAGTAGGTATGGAAAATTGGACTAGAGATGATACAGGAGATCCCACAACCCGGGATCGTAAGTATGAGACAAGATATCTGGATTACAAGAACTCCCTTCTGGGAGATGAACTGGATACACTAAAGAACTCGACAGGATCTCGTACTACGAGATTACAAGGGGACAAGATAGGATGTCCAAGAACTAGACTAGAACAAGGAAGAAGACAAGAACTAGAACTGGAACTTGAAGAGTACTTACTTGGCGGCCACGACTCCTTGAGCTCCCAAGACTGGTATTGGCAAGACTGATTATGAATGTGGCCAACCCCTCCTTATATAGGTTTTCCAAGGGCGGTTCTAGGACGATTACGAATTGATGATGTCATCGATGATATCATCAATTCGTAGCATGGTCTCTGGATGTCAGAATCAAGCAAGAAGACAGTCGATCTTAGGGTTTTGGCACGTTCTGGATGCAATGGAAGCATTGGTTTCCCCAAATTCTGAACCAACCAAACACGTCTACTATGGCAAGAAGTTTTTTATCATAGATGATGTGAACATTACATGATAGATGATATAGAAATGCAGGAAATCCATATAAGTAGTAAAGCATGAACATTACTTATAGAATGCAGGAAATCCATAAAAGTAGTAAAGCGTGATACATGTGATAAGAATATCTTTGATTACTCTATTGAGGGTATCTCAAAAGTATAATTACTCTCTTTGATTCCCTATTGAGGGTATCTCAAAAGTGGAAACCTAAGAATCTCCAAGAAGCTAAGAGATTATCGACTAAAGGTTTTTCCATGTGGAAGGTCCTATGCCACCTATAGAGGGGGAATTGGGTTAGGTTCCAAGAAATTTATTCGAGCCGCAAAGTTGATTTTGAAGATTGGTGTGTTTTAAGACAGATAACCAATGCTTGGAATGTATCTTTGTTATGCCTCATAGCCGGCTACAAAGCCCCAATCGGTAGGTGTGCATGGATGTGTGGAAATAAGATGGATGATATCATGAGAATTAAAAACAAAACCGAGACTTTCAACACTCCTTACCAGGCAGGTTGTGATTTCAGATGCCGTATAGATACACCATTGGTATCAAAGCTTAGGACATAGGCTTTTGCATGGATGATGGATTCCAAAAACGTCATGAGCACCTAATCACCATAAGGAAAGGCACTTGAACACTCTAGGAGTTAAAAGGCTACAAAGGAGGGAGGGGACACTTTGTGTACTCTACCCAATAAACATTTGGAGTGTATCTGCTAATCCATATAACAAATTTAGGCTTGTAAACTATCATTGGAAAACTCTCAGAATTTTCCTTCCCAATCTACTAAGGTATCTAGGAAGATAGATAGATAGATATATAAATAGATAGGTAGATATGTAGATAAATAGATACATAGATAGATAGAAAGATAGATAGATAGATAAATAGATAGATAGATAGATAGATAGATAGATAGATAGATAGATAGATAGATATATAGATAGATATGTAGATGGATAGATAGATAGATAGATAGATGGATAGATAGACAGATAGATAGAAACATAGATAGACACATAGATAGACAGTTAGATAGACTCGTATAAAGAGTATATCTAACCCCAATAAGTGATGGAAACTCAAAGCTTCAAATACGAGTATCTTGTTCTTTCAAAGGCTTCCTGTATCATGAAACTTTTTGGTGTTTTATGTATAGGGGTATAGCTGTATATATAAGCTGAGGGAAAAGAACCTCAGAAAGGTGGAAAAAGAGCACCCCTATAGTCCTAAGTGGGTTCACACAAAAAGCTTCAAATACAGGGGGGTTCGTGAGAAGACAAGACATGGTCATAAAGAGAGAGATGGTCAAAGCTTGGAATAAAAGTAATTCTTCTTGGAACAAACTATATTCTAGAAATATGGTAGCCTCTCCCTTGCTATACCCTTAGAGGGAAAAATAATGATTTATTTACTCTCTTGTTCTCCCTATTTTTAGCTACGAGGTTATGAGATGAGATCCCCTATAGATACACTATTGGTATCAAAGCCTAGGAAGCAGGCTTGATTAGAGTTTGAAGGTTTCTGCAAAGCTTTGGGCTTAGTTTGTTTTGTGGATTGATCTGTTTCCACATAGCTTGGCACTTCCTTTTACATGAGTGTCAACTCCTTTTTCAGGGCATCACTCCAAGTGGGAACTTGTTGATATATTTGGGTAGTGATGTGTGTGAACCCACTTAGGACTATAGGGGTGCTCTTTTTCCACCTTTCTGAGGTTCTTTTCCCTCAGCTTATATATACAGCTATAAACCTAATCGATTACTTATCTTTTGTACATTCACTGGGATAATACATTCAATGTTGTGTTATGCTCCAAGCTTGCTATTCTTATTTTTGGTGTTTGCATGCTTCTGTAGATCTCAAACTCCACAAATATATATGTAAATACTTTATTACCTCCTCAAAACGTTTTAGGTGTCTTCGTCCTCATCTCTCTTTATGACCATGTCTTGTCTTCTCACGAACCACCTTGTTGTTTTGAAAATCATCGATCCCCTTGTGCTTCAACATGACCTCTCTTTAGTGGGATAGGTAGTCTAATAATGTTCTACCCCTTTGTGTGATGTTCACCCCAATTCCTCTCTTCCTCATTTCAAGGAAGAAACCCCATCAAAAAAATAATTTCAAATTGACTCCATTTAGTAGCACACCTCCTTGAGACTCTCATGCTTGTGGTCTTTGAAAATCAAGATATCGCCTTCCAAGGCCTGCAAGTTTGTGTGAAGAAGGTGCGGCACACAACCGTATGCATCTTCAAGCATTTTCTAGATTTCTTTGCAATAAATCAAAACCCCACCGATTTTCGCTTTTCGTGGAGTCCCCTAACCTGACCTTCTTCAAGTACGAATTTGTTATGGAGATCATTCGGCCTCTCCACCATCTCTTCGCCTCGAAGCAAGATGTCAACGCATCTATTTATGAAGGATCGTTGTACCTGTTCTATGTAAAATGGCATCTTAAGATGTGTGATGAAGTTGATCATAACTTGAATCTTCTTAACAAAATATTAGTGGATAGCCAGGACGAATTGTCACTTGAATAGGAAATAATTTGGAAAATTTGCTTAATGCATGCTATCATAATTTGGGGACACTAGGCCACAGAATCAAAGAGCGCCCAGTAAGATAAGATAGAAATGTATGAGGACTAAACTAGGTTAGGATAGTCCTCAAGACATGATTAATGAAGTTGCTATGCCCCAAAGGCTTGAGGTGTGTGCATCTAAAGAATATTCGTTGGAATCAGAGAAAGATAAAGGAAAGCAACTCGAGGGATAAGATGATCGAGCCTTTACAAAAGTAAACTGTAGAAGGAGAAGAAGCTCAAAAAGTTGTTTGGGGACAAGCCCCTCTCGCTCGATCTTGGACAGAAATATCTTTGATCAATTTTCTGAACAATCGGAGGGAAATGAGTCAAGAAACGCCTGACGACGAAACCCTAGAGAATCAGCCCATAAGAACGCTGTTTCGGAAACTCCTTTGCTTTAAATGTGGCATCAATTTCATTCCTATTCCTGTTGAGTTTCTGAAGACATTCCTTAACTTCTACTTTGAGTTTCAAGAGTTTGCTAACACATTCGTTAACTTTTACTTTGAGTTTCAATGTACTCTTGAAGTTTGAAGTTTGAAATTTCTACAACTTTTCTCACATAAGATCATTGGCGAGGACTTTGTCTCTCTACATATAGATAGATATATAGATAGATAGATAGATATATAGATAGATATGTAGATAGATAGATAGATAGATAGATAGATAGATAGACAGATAGATAGACACATAGATAGACAGTTAGATAGACAGTTAGATAGACATACTGATAGATAGACAGACAGACAGACAGATAGATAGATAGATAGATAGATAGATAGATAGATAGATAGATAGATAGATAGATAGACAGACAGACAGACAGACAGATAGACAGACAGACACACAGACAGACAGTCAAATAGGCAGACAGGCAGGCAGACAGACAGATAGACAGATAGATAGATAGATAGATAGATAGATAGATAGATAGATAGATAAATAGATAGATAGATAAATAGATAGATAGATAGATAGATAGATAGATAGATAGATAGACAGACCTATGAGATGGGGCAGAACCTCTACAACTTTTCTTACATAAGATCACTGGCGAGGACTTTGTCTCTCTACATATAGAGGCATGGGTGCTAAAGATGATCTCACACTATGCAAGAGGGTTAGCTTCATTTAAAGCCATACACTATAACAATATTTCATAAACTGCAACGAGTTCCATGAGGCATACGCACATGGGTTGCAGAGTTACCACTTTAAACTCAAGCTTTTGGTGACTAAGAAGTGGCTGAATTGATTCGTGTTGATGGATGTTCCTACTTGATTCCATGAAGTTGGATTATCTCCTTTTGATTGTTTGGCATGTGGGACATATAATTGAAGTCTTTCTTTTGTTTCATTCGTGCGCCTTCAACGTCGCACATATATAAGTGTTTCTTCTGACAGTCGCGAAGGTACGCATCATTCAACGTTCAACATCTCAACATATAAATTACGTTTCCACAAAACATCTCAACATATAAATTACGTTTCCACAAAACAACTTAACATTACATCATAGATGATATGAACATTACATGATAGATGATATAGAAATGCAGGAAATCCATAAAAGTAGTAAAGCATGAACATTACTTATAGAATGCAGGAAATCCATAAAAGTAGTAAAGCGTGATACCTGTGATAAGAATATCTTTGATTACTCTCTTGAGGGTATCTCAAAAGTATAATTACTCTCTTTGATTCCCTATTGAGGGTATCTCAAGAGTGGAAACCTAAGAATCTCAAAGAAGCTAAGAGATTATCGACTAAGGGTTTATCCATGTGGAAGCTCCTATGCCACCTATAGAGGGGGAATTGGGTTAGGTTCCAAGAAATTTATTTGAGCCGCAAAGTTGATTTTGAAGATTGGTGTGTTTTAAGACAGATAACCAATGCTTGGAATGTATCTTTGTTATGCCTCATAGCCAGCTACAAAGCCCCAATCGGTAGGTGTGCATGGATGTGTGGAAATAAGATGGATGATATCATGAGAATTAAAAACAAAACCGAGACTTTCAACACTCCTTAGCATGCAGGTTGTGATTTCAGATGCCGTATAGATACACCATTGGTATCAAAGCTTAGGACATAGGATTTTGCATGGATGATGGATTCCAAAAACGTCATGAGCACCTAATCACCATGAGGAAAGGCACTTGAACACTCTAGGAGTTGAAAGGCTACAAAGGGGGCAGGGGACACGTTGTGAACTCTACCCAATAAACATTTGGAGTGTATCTCCTAATCCATATACCAAATTTAGGCTTGTAAACTATCATTGGAAAACTCTCAGAATTTTCCTTCCCAATCTACTAAGGTATCTAGGAAGATAGATAGATAGATATATAGATAGATCGGTAGATATGTAGATAAATAGATATATAGATAGATAGATAGATAGATAGATAGATAGATAAATAGATAGATAGATAGATAGATAGATATATAGATAGATAGATAGATAGATATATAGATAGATATGTAGATAGATAGATAGATAGATAGATAGATAGATAGACAGATAGATAGACACATAGATAGACACATAGATAGACACATAGATAGACACATAGATAGACAGTTAGATAGACATACTGATAGATAGACAGACAGATAGATAGATAGATAGATAGATAGATAGATAGATAGACAGACAGACAGACAGACAGACAGATAGACAGACAGATAGACAGACAGATAGACAGACAGACTGTCAGGTAGGCAGGCAGACAGAACAGATAGATAGATAGATAGATAGATAGATAGATAGATAGATAGATAGATAGGTAGATGGACAGACCTATGAGATGGGGCAGAACCTCTATCGTGTTGAGGTGTCAAACGCACATGTCTACTACCAGAGCCAGTAAGGGATGGCTGAAAGGTGGTCGTGGTGGAGTCATAAAGCCAGGAGACATACCTCTTGCGAGAGTAGCACCACCCGCAAGAGTGATACCGACACGAGTGACACCGATGGGAGTGGGACCTGTAGGAGTGAGGCCTACTGTCAGGGGAGCACTAGATTGTGCTCTCTGACTACAGCAGACAAGATTTCCGAAATACACTTATGATTACTAGAACACCCACGTAGGGAAAATGATACAAGAATATGTGACTGATATAACATGTCCCACAACCCGGGACGAATAGGTATGGAAAACTGGACTAGAGATGATACAGGAGATCCCACAACCCGAGATCGTAAGTATGAGACAAGATATCTGGATTACAAGAACTCCCTTCTGGGAGATGAACTAGATACACTAAAGAACTCGACAGGATCTCGTACTACGAGATTACAAGGGGACAAGATAGGATGTCCAAGAACTAGACTAGAACAAGGAACAAGACAAGAACTAGAACTGGAACTTGAACAGTACTTACTTGGCGGCCACGACTCCTTGAGCTCCCAAGACTGGTATTGGCAAGACTGATTATGAATGTGGCCAACCCCTCCTTATATAGGTTTTCCAAGGGCGGTTACGAATTGATCATGTCATCGATGATGTCATCAATTCGTAGCATGGTCTCCGGATGTCAGAATCAAGCAAGACGACAATCGATCTTAGGGTTTTGGCACGTTCTGGATGCAATGGAAGCATTGGTTTCCCCAAATTCTGAACCAATCATGAGATATAGGATTCACATGGAATTTGAGAGTTTCCTTTGTCCATGACATTACCTCCCCCTCAAGCGACGAGTTCCACAAGGAGCGGTCATGTTCTCTAGTCTCGACTTCATTGGATTTTTCTTATGGAATTCTCAAACCTTGATTAGTACTCTTTGAAGGTTTTCTGTAGGTTCCCAAGTACGATCACTGATGTCATACCCTTTCCAATGAATAAGGTACTCTAATCTTCCTCGGGATATTCTCGAATCTAGAACATGCTCAACTTCAAATTCTTCATGATCATTAATCTCGATAGGTGGTGAAGGACTAGGTCTCTCCCCCCTCAATGGTGAAAACTGATATGGTTCCAACATGGATACATGGAAAACTGGATGTATTCTCATGGTACTTGGTACGTAGTTGAAGCTTGAAGGTGACTGGATTAATCTTGGCCAAGATGGTAAATGGACCGAATCTTTGATGATCTAACTTTGCACAAGGTCTTGAGGTTTGCAAATTGTTTCTGAGTAACCATACTTTATCCCCAATTTGATACAATGGATTCTGGACACGATGTTGATCTGCATAGTACATATATTGTTCTTGAGCTTTATGGATCTCTTCCTTGAGTTCTTTGTGAATATCCATCAGGTACTGGGCCTTGTCTCTAGTAGCTGGGTTCTTGACGTGATTTGAGAGTTGTATATCCATTCTTGGATGTTGTCCATAATTTGCAAAGAAGGGAGTCTTCTTGGTAGATGCATGAACACTATTGTTATAAGCAAACTTTGCAAAGGGTAAAAGCTCAAACCAATCATTTTAATGATAGTTGCTAGTGCAACGGAGATATTGCTCCAAGACTTGATTCACCCGTTCTGTTTGTCCATCAGTCTGTGGATGATTTGCTGTGGATAGTTTAACTTGAACACCAAGGAGCTTGTAAAGACTGTTCCAAAAGCTGGATATGAACTGTGGACCTCGATCACTGACAATGTCATCAGGCAATCCATGAAGCCTAAATATATACCTGAGAAAAAGTCTAGCAGTGGCTGCACCTGTGATTGCCTTGGTAGTTGGAATGAAGTGTGCCATCTTTGTAAATCTATCCACAATAACAAGAATGGCATCATACTTATCTGACTTTGGTAGATCTGTGATGAAATCCATAGACAATGAAGCCCATGGCCTTTTTGGAATAGGTAGAGGTTGCAAGAGGCCATGAGGTTTATGTCGGGGTATCTTAGATCTATTGCAAGTATCACAGGTTCGAATGTATTCTTTGACTTCCTTCCACATATGAGGCCACCAAAAGTCCCTTGATATGAGTTCTATTGTTTTATTCACTCCAAAATGTCCTGCTACAAGGTTGTCATGGCGTTGTTGAAGTACTTGGATCCTGGGCTTTCCTGGAGGGACATACAATAGGTTCTTATAGAGTAGTAAACCATCCTTTTCCTGAAATTCGTTTCCTTATTGAAATTTTCCTTCTTGAGCTTTCTGCTTAATGTTACAAAACAATTCATCCTGTGGTAGATTCTCATGGATCAACTGATTCAAGGCTGAATCTTCATGATGGCTTGAAGAGATAGCTTCTAACTGGAGATACTCGGGCTTGAGTAATACACTCTCTTGTTGATCAAAGGCGTCTTCACCCTTCTTCGGTGCAAGGTAAGCTCTTCTGGACAGGGCATCTGACTGACATTGATGACGTCCTGGACGGTATGTGATGACAAAGTCGAATGTGGATAAAAAGTTACTCCATCGCGATTGCCTTCTATTGAGAATCCGAGTGGTCATAAAATACTCTAGGTTCTTCTGATCTGAATACACAATGACTTTATGAGCTTCTCCTTCTAGATGGTGACGCCAGGTATCAAACGCGTCTACTATGGCAAGAAGTTCTTTATCATGAATTTCATAATTAATTTCTAGAGGGGAAAACTTCCTTGAATGATATGGAACTGGATGTAGGTGTCCATCATCTCCATATTGGGAAAGAATGGTCCCTAGAGCAAAGTCTGATGAATCTGTCTCAAGGAAGAAGGGCTCACTTGAATCAGGATGAACTAGAATTAGAGCGGTAGTAAATGCTGATTTCAAGGTGTGAAAGGCCTTCTGTGCTTCTTCGGTCCATGAGAATTTGGAGTTCCCTGTAAGCTTGGTAAGAGGTGTCACTATCTTGGAGTAATCTCTGATGAATATCCTGTAGAAATTGACAAACCCCAAAAAACATTGTACATCTCGAACACATGAAGGTGGTTGCCAATCAAGGATTGTCTCAATCTTCTTAGGGTCCATAAAAATTCCTTTATCTGATACTATGTACCCTAAAAATTCCACCTCTGTCTTATGGAAAGAGCACTTCTCCAATTTCGCATATAATCCTTTTTCTCTTAGTTTCTCTAGGAATATCTTTACATGATCTTCATGATCCTCTAGATTTTTGGAGAATATCAAGATATCATCAAGGTATATGACAACAAAATCTTTACATAAAAATTCCTTTATCTGATACTATGTACCCTAAAAATTCCACCTCTGTCTTATGGAAAGAGCACTTCTCCAATTTCGCATATAATCCTTTTTCTCTTAGTTTCTCTAGGACTATCTTTACATGATCTTCATGATCCTCTAGATTTTTGGAGAATATCAAGATATCATCAAGGTATATGACAACAAAATCATCTAAATATTCTCGAAAGATGTCATTCATCATATGTTGGAAGAAAGCTGGAGCATTTGTAAGACCGAATGACATAACTACATATTCAAAATATCCATACCTTGTTCGAAATGCTGTCTTCCATTCGTCTCCTTCTCTGATCCTGACAAGGTTGTAAGCTCCTCGAAGATCAATTTTCGTGAAGAATTTTGCTTTTCCAAGGCGTTCCAGGAGCTCTGATATGAGTGGTAGAGGGTATCTGTTTTTTATAGTGACTTTATTCAATCCACGATAGTCTACACACATCCGGAGAGTCCCATCCTTCTTCTTTACAAATAGAATAGGGGCTCCTGTCGGAGACTTCGAGTGTTTGATAAACCCCTTTGCTAGATTCTCATCAATGTTCTTGCGTAGTTCTGTAAGTTCTTCTAGGGATAGTTTGTAGATTGGTCCAAAGGGTGGTTGTGCTCCCTCTTGAAGATCTATGGGGCAATCGTAAGGTCTATGCTCTGGGAGGATATCTGCATTCTTCTTTTCAAAGACATCTTCAAAGCCTTTGTACTGATTGGGTAGCTGTATTGGATCATCTTTCTTGGATTCTTGAGCTGGTATGGCATAGATCATATATGTAGGTTCCTTCCGTACTGCATGTATAAGGCTTTCGCTCCGACATATGTTGGGTTCTTCTGGATATCTCGACGGGTGATTTTATTCTTTTCCCAATTAATGTCTGGATTATGCTTCTTTAACCAGGGCATTCCAATGATAACTAGATGTACTGGGCTTGATATTACATTGAAACATACATGGGATTCATGGTCAGCGAGGTGTACTCTTAATGGTGTGGTTTCCATGGTTATATTCCCAGATGCTAGAGGTCGTCCATCTACTACTTCAGCTACTACTGGTTTGTTCTTCCGAAGTACAGGAATTCCATGTTTCTTAACCAATCCTTCATCGATGAAACATGAGGAGGCTCCTGAATCTACTAGGGCTGTAAGGGAAAGGGTCTTCTTGGGTGGGATTAACTTGACCCTTTCTTATATCATGGTCCGGCTGCAGGGTCTCTTTTACAACTGGACTTCCTCGTTTCCCTGCTCTACAAGGGTGGCTGCGACTCTGGAGTTTGTTCTCTTGTTTGGACAATTAATTGCAATATGTCCAGGGTTTCCATAGTAGAGACATAACTTATTAACTCTCCTTCTCTGTTTCTCTTCTAGTGTTAAAGTCTGAAACCTAGTTACATCTATTTGCATAGGTTCAGGCATGGACTCATCTTTAGTAGTCGGTTGGAAAGGTTTCCACTGGCAAGGTCTTCCTTCTACTTGTTTCTCTTGTTTCCTTTCAAAAAGTCGGTTATCACATTGAATAGCTTGCATGATATATGGAATATGGTTTTATTACAAAGATCATGATCATATGGTATTCAAATGTCCTAAGGAGAAGAAAGAAATGAATTAAGATTTCCACAATCACCATCGCATATCAAAGGAATCATCATCAAAGTCAAAAGATAAATATTTCCCATCATGAGAATCCAGCAATTCATTCGACACTTAGATATACTACAAATCCATTTGAATTTCATGGTGGTCCTAGCAGGATAGATAGGGTTAGCAGCGAGATGTAGTGAACTAATATTGTCTCCAAATATATGTGTCTAATCTAGATAGCTTCTTGTGTACCATTTGCAAGCCCTCTGTATTCAACTTCGATTGATGAAAGAGCAACTATAGGTTGCTTCTTGGAAGATCATGATATCAAATCTTCTATCATATTTAGAGCCTATCCAAGCTACATTAGAAAAGATTTTAACATCTATATCAAATTTATATGGATAATACAACCCTTCATTGATTTTGCCCTTCAAATAATTCAGAATTCTCTTAGCTGCTGAAAGAGGCCGCGGAGAGCTACGTCGTGGTGTGCTCGGTTGCTCCAAACACAAAGGGAGTGGGCTGCTGCATGAGGAGAGAGAAAGTAGAGAGAGAAACCTGCGCAGAAATTTGGAGAAGAAGATGGAGAAGCTGAAGTTGAAGAAGTCCCAATCAAGTTATGAGAGATTTGGGACCAAGTCTTATTGATAAGTGACTTTTAGGTCATTTGGGCATGTTCAAACATGGCCAATGACCAAAAGTCATAAAAATAATGTAAATGCCTATAACTCCCCAATTTGGGGTCCAAAAAATACAACAAAAATATGTTTGGAAAGCTCTCGAAGAGAGCTTTCACATGGAAGGGTCAAAATATACAAAAGGAGAGTCCTTGGGGCCTTTATCCCCAACAACCTCCCACTTAAAGGACCAAGGAGGATCCTTTAAGCTAAGTAACTCCCACCATCTGTATACATAGCTGATGTTGTGCCTTGGGTAGACACTTCGTGAGAGCATCTGCAGGATTTTGTGAAGTATTGACCTTGATCAAAGTGATCAGGCCATCCTCTAACACCTCTCTGATGAAGTGATATCTCACATCAATATGCTTTGTGCGAGCATGAAACATGGCATTCTTTGCCAAACATATGGCACTCTGGCTATCGCATCCAAGAACAGGTGCCTTTTCAGGCATCCCAAACTCACTGCAGAGGCGAGCTAACCAAATGGCTTCTTTGGAAGCCTCTGTGGCTGAAATATATTCAGCCTCTGTAGTAGATAGTGCAACTATCCTCTGAAGTCTAGAGCACCATGAAATAGCTCCACCTGCAAGTATGTATACATAGCCACTTGTGGACTTGCGTGTGTCCACATCACCTGCCATGTCTGAATCACAAAATCCTTTTAACTCCAATGGACCCTTTCCATAACATAAGCATTTACTTTTGGTCCCTTTCAAATATCTCAAGATAGATTTGACTGCCTCCCAATGAGCTCTACCAGGATTCACCATGAACCTGCTAACAACTCCCACTGCATGAGCAATGTCTGGCCGAGTGGCAACCATAGCATACATGAGTGAACCACAAGCTGATGCATATGGAACACTCTTCATGTAATTGGCTGCATCATCATTTTTAGGACAGTCATCCTTGGAAAGCTTAACATGTGGCTGCAATGGCACTCCAAGAGGCTTAGCATCAGCCACATTAAATCTGTCCAGCACTTTTTCAATGTACTTTTCTTGGGATACCTGCAAAGTATGCTGCTGTCTATCCCTTTTTATACGCATACCAAGAATATGCTCAGCTTCCCCAAGGTCTTTCATTGAGAATGCAGAGTTCAGCTGCTGTTTTAGAGCATTCAGAGTGCTCTTTTTCTTCCCAGCCAGCAGCATATCATCTACATACAGTACAAGAATAATTGGGCTGCCATCTTCATCCTTTTTGGTGTACAAACAGTGATCTGCATGGCTTCTTTTAAACCCATGTTTGAGCATAAATGCATCAAACTTCTTATACCATTGTCTGGGGGCCTGTTTCAGCCCATATAAGCTCCTTTTCAGTTTGCATACCAGATGCTCTTTTCCAGGAATGGCATATCCTTCTGGCTGTTTCATGTACAGCTCTTCATCTAAATCACCATGCAAAAAGGCTGTTTTAACATCCATTTGGAATAATTCCAAATCCAAGGCAGCTGTGAGAGCAAACAACACACGTAAAGTGGTCATCTTCACCACTGGAGAGAACACTTCTTGGAAATCAATGCCCTCTTTTTGGGCATATCCCTTAGCAACCAGCCTTGCCTTATACTTGGGTTTGCCATCAACAGTTTTGATTTTGTACACCCACTTGTTGGGAATGGCTTTCCTTCCTTTGGGTAACTCAACCAAATCCCAAGTATCATTTGCATGCAAGGCCTTTATCTCTTCCTGCATGGCTAACTCCCACTTCTTCTTGTGCTCACATAGCTTTGCCTCTTTATAAGTAAGAGGCTCACCCTCATCTGATAACATAATGTAATGTATAGAGGGATCATATCTGTTCATTGGCCTCCTAGCATGTGTAGATCTTCTTACCCAATGATCCACATTATCTGGCAATGGATCTACATCAGGAGGTATATCAACATGTCCATTGTTAATGGGCTGTTGCGCATCATTTCCAGCCCTGTTTTCGGCATGAATAGGTGGCTGCATATGCCCTTCAGGATCATCATTTTGCTGTCCAGCATCATCTGGCTCAATAACCACGGGCTCATTGTCATTTCCAGCCATATGTGGTGCATCCCGAGGGTTCATATCAGATTTAATTGGTGGTTGTACATGCTGAAATTTGACTCTTTTATGGTCATCTTTAGAGGCACAATTATTTTTGAGCAGCCTTGCCTCATTAAATACAACATCTCGGCTGCGTATTACCTTCTTGAGTTGAGGTAGCCAAATCCTGTAGCCCATTTCACCTTCATCTCCATAACCCATGAAGATTCCTTTCATGGACTTTGCATCTAACTTGCTTCTCAACTCAGGCCTTATATGCACAAAAGCACCGCAACCAAAGATGCGTAGGTGGTCATATGAAGCTGGTTTGCCAGACCAAACCTCTTCTGGAATGCCACCTTTTAAGGGCATATGAGGGGATCGATTGCAAACATGAACTGCAGTTTTCAAAGCCTCCCCCCAAAATCCATGAGGGAGATTAGCTGTGCACAGCATGCATCTCACCCTCTCACATAAAGTCCTATTATACCTTTCAGCCACACCGTTGGAAGAGGGGCTGTATGGGACTGTTAGCTCCCTCTTAATACCAAGATTTTCACAAAATCTATTGAATTCAGCACTTGTAAACTCACCCCCATTATCTGTACGTAAGCATTTCAGCTTTCTACCTGTTTGAGTGGTCACAAATGCATGAAATTTCTTAAATGCAGCAAAGGCTTCATCTTTAGATTTTAACAAATATACCCAAAGCTTCCTAGAGTAATCATCAACAAAAGAAACAAAACAAAGTAAAGAGCACCCCCCATAGATTTTATGGGCATGCTACAAACATCAGAATGAACAAGATCAAGCACATTAGACTTACGAGAGACACCAGAGTAGTAGGAATTCTTTACTTGCTTACCATATTGGCATTCATTACAAAAATCAAGTTTTGAGCCTTTAGCATCAAACTTGTCCAAATTACATAGTTTATCAAGACCTTTTTGGCTCATGTGGCCAAGCCTTTTATGCCATAATTCCATATGTGAATGGATTTCAGCCAAAGCAATAAACTTGCCCAACAATGCTTTACCATGCAAGCAATAAAGAGTCCCTTTCTTTGTACCTTTAACAATCAGCCTAGAGCCTTTGATAAGCTTCCATGACCCCTTCTCAAAGAGGGTACTATATCCATGCATATCCATTTGCCCAACAGACAATAAGCTTTTCTTGATGCTTGGTACATACCTTACATCATGCAAAACCAGCTCATTGGTACCATCCACTGTGAGATGCACTGTGCCAATACCTTCAATAGAACAAGCATGGTTATTTCCAAGATATGCATGTCCATGGCTGCCTGCATGAAAGGTAGTGAAACACTCCTTAATAGGAGTTACATGAAATGATGCACCTGAATCTACAATCCATGTTTGTGACAAAGCATCATTCACAGTAAGCAAGGCATCAATCAAATCCCTCTTTGTGATTTGCATGTCTTGTGCATGAATATTAATAGAAGCATCAAAAATTTCAGCATGCTCTTCTGCCATAGTAGCACAAAGTATATCTTCTGCATCTGATAGCTCCTCAATGATGACACTAGAGGCCACATTGGCCTTCTCTTTGTCTTTGTCCTTTGAGGTATCATGTGCTTCATTCTTGGTGTCCTTTTTCTTCCTGTCACCTGTGTTCTTCTTTCTTTCTAGTTCAGCTTTATAAAATCTGCAATCAGGCTTCTTGTGACCTTTCCTACCACATTGATAACAAGTCACTTCAGCCTTGCCTTTGCTTTTGCTCCTGTTCCTATGTACATTTCCACTTTTCTTTTCTGTTCTTCCTCTAGCCACATTGGCTGAACCACTGCCCTCTCCACTAGCTTTCCTCCTGATTTCCTCATTCAAAATAGAACCCCTTACACCATCAAAGGTAAGACTGGGGCTATTCGAAAGTGAAACAACCAATGTTTCCCACGAATCAGGTAAGGTCATCAACAAGAAGATGGCCTTAAGCTTATCATCAAATGGAGGTAATCCAGAGTCCTGCAATTGTGAAAGAGTACCTGTAAACAAAGATAAGTGCTCAGCCGCACTTTTTGACTCATCAAGCTGCATACACACTAGCTTACGCATAAGATGCACTTGATTTACAGGCGTGGTATTTTCATAAGTGGCTTTCAGCTTCTCCCATACCTCAAAACTAGTTGTAAGGCCTTTCAAATCCACTAAGATTTCATCTGACACAGCCATCTTGATGTAAGTGATGGCCTTTTTGTTTAGGTTCATCCATGCTGCATCTGTCATATCTTCGGGCTTGACTTCCTCAAGAGCCCCTTCACAATCTTTAAGAAAGAGGATGCCCAACATTCTCTCTTTCCACAAATCGAAACCATTACCTTCAAATCTCTTGATCTCAAACAAGCTTTTGACATCAGAGAAGGTAGAGGCCATGTTTGAACACTAAGAGCTTCAAAATTTCACCAAAAAGGTAAAATTCATCTGTTGTCTTGTGCGCAGTTACCTTACGAGACTATAGCTAAGAAATGAAGCCCAAAAACTATCCAAAACTTGCAAAAATCAATTTCTGAAATTTTCTGCAAAAAATTTCAGAAAATTCCAGCAAGCTGTAATTGAATCAAAAACAACAAATTTGTTGTTTTTCAACCACAAAAGGCATACATAGATATAAAACCAAGGCAATGGGTGCTTGTTTTCACAAAAGCCCCAATTTTTTGCAGCAATATGACCTGTAAAATCAGAGAAATGACCTGCTGTAATAAGTTTCCAGCAAGTATGCACTTCCTCAATCTTTGTGCATGTCCTCCCACTTGAAGAATGAGAGAAATTCTGCCACAAAAGACCTGTAGATGAAAAAATCAGCAATGTGGATGCTGAAAAAGACCTGTGGGGATACAAAAAAAAAGAATAGAAGAGATTCTTCGCGATGAAACTCTCTAAAAAGCACAAAATTTGCTTCAGCTTTGCTCCGGGCTGAAGTAATCTTCCAAAAACAGTACTTTTATCGCGAAAAAAAAAGGTTTTTCGCGATGAAATTCTCCCAAATGCAAGAAAACACCTTCAACTTAACATTGGCTGAAGTGGAAAAGCACTTCGAGCAACTTTGTCGCGATGGAACAGCTCAAGGCTCTGATACCAGTTGAAAGAGGCCACGGAGAGCTACGTCGTGGTGTGCTCGGTTGCTCCAAACACAAAGGGAGTGGGCTGCTGCGTGAGGAGAGAGAAAGTAGAGAGAGAAACCTGCGTAGAAATTTGGAGAAGAAGATGGAGAAGCTGAAGTTGAAGAAGTCCCAATCAAGTTATGAGAGATTTGGGACCAAGTCTTATTGATAAGTGACTTTTAGGTCATTTGGGCATGTTCACACATGGCCAATGACCAAAAGTCATAGAAATAATGTAAATGCCTATAACTCCCCAATTTGGGGTCCAAAAAATACAACAAAAATATGTTTGGAAAGCTCTCGAAGAGAGCTTTCACATGGAAGGGTCAAAATATACAAAAGGAGAGTCCTTGGGGCCTTTATCCCCAACAGCTGCTTCCATGTGAGGCTTCCTTGGAGTGTGCATGGATTGACTTAGCACACTAACTGCATAACAAAATCTACTCTAGTTAGAGTAGCGTAGCTCAAGATTCCAACTATGCTTTGGTAGCTAGTAGCATCCCAATTAACTCACCTTCATGAGCACTTAGCTTCCAATTTACATCCATGAGTGTTCCTACAATCTTTGTATTTTTCATCTTGAGCTTGGCGAGCATACCTCCAATATACTTTCTTTCAATGAGGAACATACCTTTCTCTATATATACTACTTCCAACCCTAAGAAGTTTATAAGTAATACAAGATCACTCATCTTGAAATCCTTCTAATTCATTTGAGCTTTGATTTTTCTAATTCAATCTGCATCACTTCTTGTAATGATTATGTCATCCACATATAAACAGAGGTATATCATCTCTGAGTGGCTCCTCTTAATGAAGAGGGAAGGATATGCCTTTCTTACCATGAAACCTTTAACCTATAAGTAAGTGGCAAGCCTATGGTTCCAACCTCTAGGATCTTGCTTCAAGCCATACAAGGAGTTCTTCAATTTGCATACATATTCAGGACATGATTGGTCTTCACAATCAAGACGTTGAGCCCGGTACACCTCCTCTGAAATCCAACCATTTAGAAAATCATTTTCAACATCTGTTTGATATATCTTCCAATTCTTCGAAGGTGCAACAATCATTAGTACTCTAATACTAGGCATTTTTACCACAAGTAACAATGTCTCTTCATAATCAATACCTTGGGTTTGTGCAAACCCTTTCCCTACATGCCTTTGTTTGTACTTGTACCATCACTTAAATCATGCGAAATAGAGCATCTTCTAGGCTGTGACCTAAGTATTGTGGTCAATTCACTTTAGTTAAGAGAAACAAAAAAGGGCTCACTAGCTCCACCTTCCAAAAGATAATGAAACTTATCTAGTCTTGTTGATATATTTGGGTAGTGATGTGTGTGAACCCACTTAGGACTATAGGGGTGCTCTTTTTCCACCTTTCTGAGGTTCTTTTCCCTCAGCTTATATATACAGTTATAAACCTAATCGATTACTTATCTTTTTTTTTTTAATGTAAAGGAAGTTCGGCAATAGCCTACTCTCCCGGACTTGAATTAAATAAAGAAAAGTACAAGAGAAGGGGACTAGTGCCCACGGGACCCCCCAAATTCGTTTACTTATTGAAATTTTCCTTCTTGAGCTTTCTGCTTAATGTTACAAAACAATTCATCCTGTGGTAGATTCTCATGGATCAACTGATTCAAGGCTGAATCTTCATGATGGCTTGAAGAGATAGCTTCTAACAGGAGATGCTCGCGCTTGAGTAATACACTCTCTTGTTGATCAAAGGCCTCTTCACCCTTCTTCTGTGCAAGGTAAGATCTTCTGGACAGGGCATCTGACTGACAATGATGACGTCTTGGACGGTATGTGATGACAAAGTCGAATCTGGATAAAAAGTTACTCCATCGAGATTGCCTTCTATTGAGAATCCGAGTGGTCATAAAATACTCTAGGTTCTTCTGATCTGAATACACAATGACTTTATGAGCTGCTCCTTCTAGATGGTGACGCCAGGTATCAAACACGTCTACTATGGCAAGAAGTTCTTTATCATGAATTTCATAATTAATTTCTAGAGGGGAAAACTTCCTTGAATGATATGGAACTGGATGTAGGTGTCCATCATCTCCATATTGGGAAAGAATGGCCCCTAGAGCAAAGTCTGATGAATCTGTCTCAAGGAAGAAGGGCTCACTTGAATCAGGATGAACTAGAATTAGAGCGGTAGTAAATGCTGATTTCAAGGTCTGAAAGGCCTTCTGTGCTTCTTCGGTCCATGAGAATTTGGAGTTCCTTGTAAGCTTGGTAAGAGGTGTCACTATCTTGGAGTAATCTCTGATGAATATCCTGTAGAAATTGACAAACCCCAAAAAACATTGTACATCTCGAACACATGAAGGTGGTTGCCAATCAAGGATTGTCTCAATCTTCTTAGGGTCCATAAAAATTCCTTTATCTGATACTATGTACCCTAAAAATTCCACCTCTGTCTTATGGAAAGAGCACTTCTCCAATTTCGCATATAATCCTTTTTCTCTTAGTTTCTCTAGGACTATCTTTACATGATCTTCATGATCCTCTAGATTTTTGGAGAATATCAAGATATCATCAAGGTATATGACAACAAAATCTTTACATAAAAATTCCTTTATCTGATACTATGTACCCTAAAAATTCCACCTCTGTCTTATGGAAAGAGCACTTCTCCAATTTCGCATATAATCTTTTTTCTCTTAGTTTCTCTAGGACTATCTTTACATGATCTTCATGATCCTCTAGATTTTTGGAGAATATCAAGATATCATCAAGGTATATGACAACAAAATCATCTAAATATTCTCGAAAGATGTCATTCATCATATGTTGGAAGAAAGCTGGAGCATTTGTAAGACCGAATGACATAACTACATATTCAAAATATCCATACCTTGTTCGAAATGCTGTCTTCCATTCGTCTCCTGCTCTGATCCTGACAAGGTTGTAAGCTCCTCGAAGATCAATTTTCGTGAAGAATTTTGCTTTTCCAAGGCGTTCCAGGAGCTCTGATATGAGTGGTAGAGGGTATCTGTTTTTTATAGTGACTTTATTCAATCCACGATAGTCTACACACATCCGGAGAGTCCCATCCTTCTTCTTTACAAATAGAATAGGGGCTCCTGCCGGAGACTTGGAGTGTTTGATAAACCCCTTTGCTAGATTCTCATCAATGTTCTTGCGTAGTTCTGTAAGTTCTTCTAGGGATAGTCTGTAGATTGGTCCAAAGGGTGGTAGTGCTCCCTCTTGAAGATCTATGGGGCAATCGTAAGGTCTATGCTCTGGGAGGATATCTGCATTCTTCTTTTCAAAGACATCTTCAAAGCCTTTGTACTGATTGGGTAGCTGTATTGGATCATCTTTCTTGGATTCTTGAGCTGGTATGGCATAGATCATATATGTAGGTTCCTTCCGTACTGCATGTATGAAGACTTTGGCTCCGACATATGTTGGGTTCTTCTGGATATCTCGACGGGTGATTTTATTCTTTTCCCAATTAATGTCTGGATTATGCTTCTTTAACCAGGGCATTCCAATGATAACTAGATGTACTCGGCTTGATATTATATTGAAACATACATGGGATTCATGGTCAGCGAGGTGTACTCTTAATGGTGTGGTTTCCATGGTTATATTCCCAGATGCTAGAGGTCGTCCATCTACTACTTCAGCTACTACTGGTTTGTTCTTCCGAAGTACAGGAATTCCATGTTTCTTAACCAATCCTTCATCGATGAAACATGAGGAGGCTCCTGAATCTACTAGGGCTGTAAGGGAAAGGGTCTTCTTGGGTGGGATTAACTTGACAGGTGCAAGACATGTTTCTATGGGTGTAGCTGGAATTATGAGACCCTTTCTTATATCATGGTCCGGCTGCAGGGTCTCTTTTACAACTGGACTTCCTCGTTTCCCTGCTCTACAAGGGTGGCTGCGACTCTGGAGTTTGTTGTCTTGTTTGGACAATTAATTGCAATATGTCCAGGGTTTCCATAGTAGAGACATAACTTATTAACTCTCCTTCTCTGTTTCTCTTCTAGTGTTAAAGTCTGAAACCTAGTTACATCTATTTGCATAGGTTCAGGCATGGACTCATCTTTAGTAGTCGGTTGGAAAGGTTTCCACTGGCAAGGTCTTCCTTCTACTTGTTTCTCTTGTTTCCTTTCAAAAAGTCGGTTATCACATTGAATAGCTTGCATGATATATGGAATATGGTTTTATTACAAAGATCATGATCATATGGTATTCAAATGTCCTAAGGAGAAGAACGAAATGAATTAAGATTTCCACAATCACCATCGCATATCAAAGGAATCATCATCAAAGTCAAAAGATAAATATTTCCCATCATGAGAATCCAGCAATTCATTCGACACTTAGATATACTACAAATCCATTTGAATTTCATGGTGGTCCTAGCAGGATAGATAGGGTTAGCAGCGAGATGTAGTGAACTAATATTGTCTCCAAATATATGTGTCTAATCTAGATAGCTTCTTGTGTACCATTTGCAAGCCCTCTGTATTCAGCTTCGATTGATGAAAGAGCAACTATAGGTTGCTTCTTGGAAGATCATGATATCAAATCTTCTATCATCTTTAGAGCCTATCCAAGCTACATTAGAAAGGATTTTAACATCTATATCAAATTTATATGGATAATACAACCCTTCATTGATTTTGCCCTTCAAATAATTCAGAATTCTCTTAGCTGCTTCCATGTGAGGCTTCCTTGGAGTGTGCATGGATTGACTTAGCACACTAACTCCATAACAAAAATCTACTCTAGTTAGAGTAGCGTAGCTCAAGATTCCAACTATGCTTTGGTAGCTAGTAGCATCTCAATTAACTCACCTTCATGAGCACTTAGCTTCCAATTTACATCCATGAGTGTTCCTACAATCTTTGTATTTTTCATCTTGAGCTTGGCGAGCATACCTCCAATATACTTTCTTTCAATGAGGAACATACCTTTCTCTATATATACTACTTCCAACCCTAAGAAGTTTATAAGTAATACAAGATCACTCATCTTGAAATCCTTCTAATTCATTTGAGCTTTGATTTTTCTAATTCAATCTGCATCACTTCTTGTAATGATTATGTCATCCACATATAAACAGAGGTATATCATCTCTGAGTGGCTCCTCTTAATGAAGAGGGAAGGATATGCCTTTCTTACCATGAAACCTTTAACCTATAAGTAAGTGGCAAGCCTATGGTTCCAACCTCTAGGATCTTGCTTCAAGCCATACAAGGAGTTCTTCAATTTGCATACATATTCAGGACATGATTGGTCTTCACAATCAAGACGTTGAGCCCGGTACACCTCCTCTGAAATCCAACCATTTAGAAAATCATTTTCAACATCTGTTTGATATATCTTCCAATTCTTCGAAGGTGCAACAATCATTAGTACTCTAATACTAGGCATTTTTACCACAAGTAACAATGTCTCTTCATAATCAATACCTTGGGTTTGTGCAAACCCTTTGCCTACATGCCTTTGTTTGTACTTGTACCATCACTTAAATTATGCGAAATAGAGCATCTTCTAGGCTGTGACCTAAGTATTGGGGTCAATTCACTTTAGTTAAGAGAAACAAAAAAGGGCTCACTAGCTCCACCTTCCAAAAGATAATGAAACTTATCTAGTCTTGTTGATATATTTGGGTAGTGATGTGTGTGAACCCACTTAGGACTATAGGGGTGCTCTTTTTCCACCTTTCTGAGGTTCTTTTCCCTCAGCTTATATATACAGCCATAAACCTAATCGATTACTTATCTTTTGTACATTCACTGGGATAATACATTCAATGTTGTGTTATGCTCCAAGCTTGCTATTCTTATTTTTGGTGTTTGCATGCTTCTGTAGATCTCAAACTCCACAAATATATATGTAAATACTTTATTACCTCCTCAAAACGTTTTAGGTGTCTTCGTCCTCATCTTTCTTTATGACCATGTCTTGTCTTCTCACGAACCCCCTTGTTGTTTTGAAAATCATCAATCCCCTTGTGCTTCAACATGATCTCTCTTTAGTGGGATAGGTAGTCTAATAATGTTCTACCCCTTTGTGTGATGCTATCCACTCACCCCAATTCCTCTCTTCCTCATTTCAAGGAAGAAACTCCATCAAAAAAATAATTTCAAATTGACTCCATTTAGTAGCACACCTCCTTGAGACTCTCATGCTTGTGGTCTTTGAAAATAAAGATATCGCCTTCCAAGGCCTGCAAGTTTGTGTGAAGAAGGTGCGGCACACAACCGTATGCATCTTCAAGCATTTTCTAGATTTTTTTGCAATAAATCAAAACCCCACCGATTTTCGCTTTTCGTGGAGCCCCCTAACCTGACCTTCTTCAAGTACGAATTTGTTATGGAGATCATTCGGCCTCTCCACCATCTCTTCGCCTCTAAGCAAGATGTCAACGCATCTATTTATGAAGGATCGTTGTACCTGTTCTATGTAAAATGGCATCTTAAGATGTGTGTTGAAGTTGATCATAACTTGAATCTTCTTAACAAAATATTAGTGGATAGCCAGGACGAATTGTCACTTGAATAAGAAATAATTTGGAAAATTTGCTTAATGCATGCTATCATAATTTGGGGACACTAGGCCACAGAATCAAAGAGCGCCCAGTAAGATAGAAATGTATGAGGACTAAACTAGGTTAGGATAGTCCTCAAGACATGATTAATGAAGTTGCTATGCCCCAAAGGCTTGAGGTGTGTGCATCTAAAGAATATTCGTTGGAATCAGAGAAAGATAAAGGAAAGCAACTCGAGGGATAAGATGATCGAGCCTTTACAAAAGTAAACTGTAGAAGGAGAAGAAGCTCAAAAAGTTTGATTAGTATGTACAAGTGTTTGATTCAAAAATCCTCTAGTCTAGCATCCTCTTGGAGATCTGATGCACCGAGAATATCTACCTCTATATTAATGACATCTAAATCACTTGCTAGGCTGGTTTCTTCCTGATCATCATCCATTGCTTCGTCTTCTCGAACAATAACCTCTTCTTCTTGAACAATGATCTCTTCCTCTTCGATGATCGAATGAATCTCTGAGTCCACTACAGATGGAATTTCTTCTATATCCATGTTCTCATATATTTTTCTACTACATGGAGCGACTTGTAAAACAAATAGCCACTGGTTCTTTTGAATCTGGTATAAAAACAACTTGCTCATAGTGTTCGGGAAGTACAAATGTACCCCTTTCATCCGTCCATAATTTTGTAGAGTCGACTTGAAGCAAACCGCTTTTATCCCGCCTCACTATTGCGTTTCTTCCAAAGGTTACTACTTTGAACTATTTCACACTAAAAAAAAGTAATCAAACTCCCTAAAAGATAGTTTCGAGATATCTTGAATCACACCATAATAATCTAGCTAGCCCTCTTGAGCATTATCATCTCTTGCACTCGCTCTACTTTTTTGCAAAAAGTTTACCATCCCCCACTATCAAAAGTAGGCCTATTTTTATCGATTCATGCAATCCGAAAGTGTCATCCATAAGACCATAGTGCACCGTATTTAGTATACTCCCAATCACATCCCTTTGCATGTTTTCATATTCTTCATCAACTTCTGATCGTGAAAATTTTGTTGTGTCCATGAAACTCTCGACATCTTCTCTACCATCATGATCTTCGTCCATCTCATGAGAATTAAAAACAAAACCGAGACTTTCAACACTCCTTAGCAGGCAGGTTGTGATTTCAGATGCCGTATAGATACACCATTGGTATCAAAGCTTAGGACATAGGCTTTTGCATGGATGATGGATTCCAAAAACGTCATGAGCACCTAATCACCATGAGGAAAGGCACTTGAACACTCTAGGAGTTGAAAGGCTACAAAGGGGGGAGGGGACACTTTGTGAACTCTACCCAATAAACATTTGAAGTGTATCTCCTAATCCATATACCAAATTTAGGCTTGTAAACTATCATTGGAAAACTCTCAGAATTTTCCTTCCCAATCTACTAAGGTATCTAGGAAGATAGATAGATAGATATATAGATAGATAGGTAGATATGTAGATAAATAGATAGATAGATAGATAGATAGATAGATAGATAGATAGATAGATAGATAAATAGATAGATAGATAGATAGATAGATAGATAGATAGATAGATAGATATGTAGATAGATATGTAGATAGATATGTAGATAGATAGATAGATAGATAGATAGATAGATAGATAGATAGATAGACAGATAGATAGACAGATAGATAGACACATAGATAGACACATAGATAGACAGTTAGATAGACATACTGATAGATAGACAGACAGACAGATAGATAGATAGATAGATAGACAGATAGATAGATAGATAGACAGACAGACAAACAGACAGACAGACAGACAGACAGACAGACAGATCTCGTTTCCCTGCTCTACAAGGGTGGCTGCCACTCTGGAGGTTGTTCTCTTGTTTGGACAAGTAATTGCAATATGTCCAGGGTGAATAAAAAATTGAGCAGATATGGAGGAGATGAATTCAAGGACATGAAGCTATATCAAAGTTTGGTTGGTAGCCTAATTCATGCTACATTGACTAAGCCTAATTTGTCATACATAGTTGGAGTGAACATCTATATATACTTGATATAGATGTACTATGAGTATGAGAGATGATGATTGATACATTTCAGAAATCATTAGACTTTAGCCTAAGTGAGAAGAACAATAATTATCAATAAGATGTATGTTTTCTCTAAATAGAAGATAGTTGCACCTCGATCTTTTTCTCAGTTCTTCTTCTTTGTTCATCCAATTGAGGAATGCTATTCTACAAGTCTAATTCTATAGTTGAGTGACATGTGTACAAGTTTTGAGAGTTTAATCATAATTAGGCTGAGAGAATCTTAAGTAGGAAAAGTTACATGTGTAAAATGTAAAGAAGTGAAGACAGGTGCTGGCACAAATTCGATGATAATGTTTTGATCAGATCTTCCTCCACAATGTAAAGTTTTGAGCAACTAAGCACTTATTCTTTAAGTTGAAAGGTAATCTACTTATGGCTAAAAGCATTTGAATAAAAGGCATATAGTTTGGGAGAACCATGCATTAGAAGTTGCAGGTGTTAAAGCCGACTATACAAAACAATAGTTTCAAACATAGGTACATTGTTTGAAGGAAATCTCAAGATCCACTACTTTTTTTAAGGATTTTTTACCTGAAGAAGGTGTGCAAGCTTTAGACGATACCTCACACAAAGTTTCATTGAAAATGTTACGCATTTGTTTAGTCAATGAGTCGAATAAGTGTAGAAGACTTTTCTGAGTATTCAATTTCTTCATACTTAGTTCAAATCTTGATAATTTCCAAAAGATTTTTGCCTCCAAAGAAAATTGCATGTCTTTGCTCTTTCTCATCATGCTGTCCAATGACCTAGCCTATACCAATAGGACTAGAGTCAACGGTTAGGATTACAGGCTTGTTTCATTGTTTTCAAGCTTCATTTGGTCTCTCATATTTTGCCCTCAACTTTGCCAAAGTTTTAAGTTATTTGGCTAAGTGAGTTGTGAGAAAGTGCCAACTTTGTGAAGGTATATCTCTGCACATAGGCAGAGAGTGTTGCAAACCGGTAGCCTATTTTGCAGAGGGTGTTTCTACCAGCTGGAATATCCATCTTAGATGATTTAAAGCTTTTTGAGTAGCTCTTATAGTCTACTAGAAGTTCCCAAAATTTCATTTTAAGTCTCTGTACTAGTTCAGGCAAAGGTTCAAAACAGTAAGCATATATCATTGCTTGTGGACCAAGTGGAGGGTAGCCATCTTCCATTTTTGCATTGGGGTGTTAGAATCATCCCCCATCAGTGGTATCAGAGCCATTTTGGAGGCTTGGAGACATCAGTGGCCTCATATTGAAGACCTGAAGGGATCAAGACAACTCGTGGAAGCACAAGGAGGACTCATCAAAGCAAGACGACATCAAAAGGAGGGCATCATTTGAGATCTCAACTAGTCGAAGGTTTGCAAGGGAGAAGCTATCAAAGGTAATATCCACATCTTCTAAAGCATACAAAAACTTGAGGAGAAGCTAGAGGAGCATCTTAGAGCTCAGTATGGCTAAGTATAATGCACAAATAGAGAGGTTAGAGAAAGGTAATTATCAACCATGGAAATTTAGAGTTAGCAACTAGCTTATGGGCAAAGAATTGTGGTGATTAGTGAGCGGCATGGAGCCAATGCCTCATGTACATGATCCGCCACCTCAAGGGTAGGTCAAGGCACTTAATGAATGGATAGAAAGGAATAGGAGAGTCATATTTATTCTATCACAACACATAACCAATAGCATGATAGGGCATATACAAAACTTGGACACATCCAAGAAGGTTTGGGAGACCTTGGAGAGATTGTACTCTTCATCAACCAAGGCAAGGAAGATTTAGCTCAAGAATGAGCTAAATAATCTTAGGAAATCACCAAGTACGACATAAATGAGTACACTTTTAAGGTTAAGAAGCTTGCACATGCTTCAGGCTCAATTGGGAGCCCAATCGAAGATGATGATCTTGTTGCACACACTCTCAATGGCTTGAGAGAGGATGAAAGGTGGAAAGCATTTGACACATCAGTTTATGTGAGGGATTCTTGAGGGATTCCCTACCAGAATTTGATCAATTAGTCACATTGATGGTGACCGAGGAGATGAACCGAGGTTCACAATCAAAGAGCAGCAAACATACAATAGGTTCTTATAGAGTAGTAAACCATCCTTTTCCTGAAATTTGTTTACTTCTTGAAATTTTCCTTCTTGAGCTTTCTGCTTAACGTTACAAAACAATTCATCCTGTGGTAGATTCTCATGGATCAACTGATTCAAGGCTGAATCTTCATGATGGCTTGAAGAGATAGCTTCTAACTCGAGATGCTCGGGCTTGAGTAATACACTCTCTTGTTGATCAAAGGCCTCTTCACCCTTCTTCGGTGCAAGGTAAGATCTTCTCGACAGGGCATCTGACTGACATTGATGACGTCCTGGACGGTATGTGATGACAAAGTCAAATCTGGATAAAAAGTTACTCCATCGAGATTGCCTTCTATTGAGAATCCGGGTGGTCATAAAATACTCTAGGTTCTTGTGATCTGAATACACAATGACTTTATGAGCTGCTCCTTCTAGATGGTGACGCCAGGTATCAAACACGTCTACTATGGCAAGAAGTTCTTTATCATGAATTTCATAATTAATTTCTGGAGGGGAAAACTTCCTTGAATGATATGCAACTGGATGTAGGTGTCCATCATCTCCATATTGGGAAAGAATGGCCCCTAGAGCAAAGTCTGATGAATCTGTCTCAAGGAAGAAGGGCTCACTGGAATGAGGATGAACTAGAATTAGAGCGGTAGTAAATGCTGATTTCAAGGTCTGAAAGGCCTTCTGTGCTTCTTCGGTCCATGAGAATTTGGATTTCCCTGCAAGCTTGGTAAGAGGTGTCACTATCTTGGAGTAATCTCTGATGAATATCCTGTAGAAATTGTCAAACCCCAAAAAACATTGTACATCTCGAACACATGAAGGTGGTTGCCAATCAAGGATTGTCTCAATCTTCTTAGGGTCCATAAAAATTCCTTTATCTAATACTATGTACCCTAAAAATTCCACCTCTGTCTTATGGAAAGAGCACTTCTCCAATTTCGCATATAATCCTTTTTCTCTTAGTTTCTCTAGGACTATCTTTACATGATCTTCATGATCCTCTAGATTTTTGGAGAATATCAAGATATCATCAAGGTATATGACAACAAAATAGCCAGAAGATTATTCGATGCAAGTGGGTCTACAAGACCAAGAGATTTGCAGATGGAAGTGTGTCTAGATACAAAGCTAGACTTGTTGTCAAAGGGTTTGCTCAAACATATGGAGTTGATTATGATGAGACTTATAGTCCAGTGGCAAAGATGACAACCATCAGAACACTCATAGCTGTTGCTGCGTGTAAAGGTTGGAAGTTATGTCAGTTAGATGTGAAAAATGCTTTTCTGAATGGTTATATTTCAGATGATGTGTTCATGGAGCAACCTCAAGGGTTCAGAGATAAAAGGTATCCAGATCATGTGTGCAAGCTCAAGAGAGCTTTGTATGGCTTGAAGCAGGCCCCAAGAGCATGGAACTATAGACTTGTAAAGTTCTTGAAAGAACTTGGTTTTCAGGTGTCTGAAGCAGATAGTAGTCTGCTTATAAAAGCAAGTGATAATGGTTTCATATACATGTGCATATATGTTGATGATATAATCCTTATAGGAACAGATGAGTCAGGTATACAAAGACTCAAGAAGCAAATGGAAAAGGAGTTCAAGATAAGTGACTTGGGAGACTTGTCATACTTCTTGGGTATGGAGATCACATATACTCAGCATGGAGTATTCGTGACCCAAGAAAGATATTTGAAGAACTTGTTAATCAAGTTTAAAATGAATGATTGCCGGATAGCACCTACACCAATGGAGGTGAATCACAAATTGAGTAAGTTTGGAGGTGAAGAATTCAAGGACGTGAGACAATATCAGAGTTTGGTTGGTAGCCTTATCTATGCTACTTTAACCAGACCTGATTTATCATATGCAGTAGGAGTATTGTCTCAATTCATGCACTGTCCAAGGAAAGAACATTGGATTGCAGGACAGGGTGTTGAGGTACATTAAGGGTACACTCAAAGAAGGTTTGTATTATGGTTTTACCTCAGATACAAATATCAAAATATACAGTGATGCAGATTGGGCAGGTAATCCAGATGACAGAAGGTCAACCTATGGATACATGTGTTATGTGGGAGATAAGCTAATCTCATGGTGTTCCAAGAAGCAACATACAGTTGCTTTGTCTTCTACCGAAGCTGAGTACAAAGGCATGGTTGAAGCTGCAAAGGAAGTGATTTGGCTAAAGACTTTAATGAAGAATTTTGACACTATACAGAGGACACCAATTATATTTGGAGATAACATGAGTTCATTATATTTAGCGGCTAATCCTGTTTTTCATGCCAGGACTAAACACATTGAGATTCAGTATCACTTTCTAAGAGAGAAGGTGATGGATAAAGAGATTGAAGTAATCCATACTTCAACAAAAGATCAGATGGATGGACCAAAGTTACAAAGGTTTAAAGATATGGCAGGAATAAAGAAGACAGAGAAAACCTCAATTGATGATTGAGGGGGAGTTGTTGGTGCAAGACAATCAACAATTGAAGGTCTTTAAGTCCGCAGAAACTTCGTCAAAAATTTCCTTAAAAAGGTCACCGGAAGGTCACCGAAACAGTACCGGAAACTCACAGAAAAGTCACCGGAATGTTACCGGAAATGATCACTTTTATAGTTTTCTGTTTATGAAGAGTTGAAAGATGAAAGAATGAAGAAAATACAAATTCTTGGAGCTTGGAAGAAGAACCGGAAAAAGATGTATACATATGTACAGTAGTATAGTCAGCGTCATAAGGTTGTACAAATTTATCTATAAATACCTTAGAAACTGTCGGGGCAATGAGAGAGGCATAGAAGAGAGGTATATATGAGAGAATGAGAAGAGACGTGAGAATTATGAGAAGAATGAGAAGTTAGATGTCATGAGACATATGAAAAGTTAGTTGAGTTTTCCTCTCATCACTCAACTGTAACTTTCTGAGTAATCGAAGAAATATTGCGCCGAAATTTCTGTGCGTTCTTCATCTGTGATAGATGATTTGTGAAATCCTTTTGAGGATATCTAAGTCTATAGTTAATCAATCTATAGCTTAAGTTTCAGAGTTTAATTGTAAACAGAAAACGAGAATTGTCAGAAGGAACATTCATGTGTGTTGAGTGTTCAAAGTTTACTGAAACAGGCGCATTTCCAGTGATCAATGTTTTGATCATTTCTCAGTGCATACTTTAAAGTTTTGCATGAGTGAGGGCTTAATCTTTAAGTTAGAAGATAAGCTACTCGTAACCAGAAGCATTTGCTTAAACGGGTTCTATTCAAGGAGAATCAAGTCTTAGAAGTTGCAGGTGTAAAATAGACTGTTCAGGATGACAGTTTCAGACATAGATAACTTGTGAAGTTGATTTCTCAAGTTATACTAAAGCTTTTGGAATAATTTCACTTGAAGGAGGTGCGCAATCTCTAGGCGACACTCCATACAAAGTTTCATAAAAAACTTTACGTGTTTGATAGATTAATTTGAAGAAACTGTGCAGCAGACTTTTGTGTTGTGAAGTTTTTGACTTACTCTTGGTATAGAGGTGCTCTAATCACAAGAGTAGGTTATTCTTTTGGAGATTAACACTCTCCATCAAACTCTACCCAATAAACATTTGGAGTGTATCTCCTAATCCATATACCAAATTTAGGCTTGTAAACTATCATTGGAAAACTGTCAAAATTTTCCTTCCCAATCTACTAAGGTATCTAGGAAGATAGATAGATAGATATATAGATAGATAGGTAGATATGTAGATAAATAGATACATACATAGATAGATAGATAGATAGATAGATAGATAGATAGATAAATAGATAGATAGATAGATAGACAGATAGATAGATAGATAGATAGATAGATAGATAGATAGATAGATAGACATATAGATAGATATGTAGATAGATAGATAGATAGATAGATAGATAGATAGATAGATAGATAGATAGATAGATAGATAGATAGATAGATAGATAGATAGATAGATAGACAGATAGATAGACACGTAGATAGACACATAGATAGACAGTTAGATAGACATACTGATAGATAGACAGACAGACAGATAGATAGATAGATAGATAGATAGATAGATAGATAGATAGATAGATAGATAGACAGATAGACAGACAAACAAACAGACAGATAGACAGACAGACAGACAGACAGACAGACAGATAAGCAGGTAGGCAGGCACGTAGGCAGGCAGACAGGCAGGCAGGCAGACAGGCAGACAGACAGACAGACAGACAGACAGACAGACAGATAGATATATAGATAGATAGATAGATAGATAGATAGATAGATAGATAGACAGACAGACAGACAGACAGACAGACAGACAGACAGACAGGTAGGCAGGCAGGCAGACATACAGACAGACAGACAGACAGACAGACAGATATATAGATAGATAGATAGATAGATAGATAGATAGATAGATAGATAGATAGATAGATAGATAGATAGATAGATAGGTAGACACACCTATGAGATGGGGCATAACCTCTATCGTGCTGAGGTGTCAAAGGCACATGTCTACTACCAGAGCTAGTAAGGGATGGCTGAAAGGTGGTCGTGGTGGAGTCATAAAGCTAGGAGACATACCTCTTGCGGGAGTAGCACCACCCGCAAGAGTGATACCGACACGAGTGACACCGATGGGAGTGGGACCGGTAGAAGTGAGGCCTACTATCAGGGGAGCACTAGATTGTGCTCTCTGACTACAGCAGACAAGATTTCCGAAATACACTTATGATTACTAGAACGCCCACGTAGGGAAAATGATACAAGAATATGTGACTGATATAAGATGTCCCACAACCCGGGACCAGTAGGTATGGAAAATTGGACTAGAGATGATACAGGAGATCCCACAACCCGGGATCGTAAGTATGAGACAAGATATCTGGATTACAAGAACTCCCTTCTGGGAGATGAACTGGATACACTAAATAACTCGACAGGATCTCGTACTACGAGATTACAAGGGGACAAGATAGGATGTCCAAGAACTAGACTAGAACAAGGAACAAGACAAGAACTAGAACTGGAACTTGAAGAGTACTTACTTGGCGGCCACGACTCCTTGAGCTCCCAAGACTGGTATTGGCAAGACTGATTATGAATGTGGCCAACCCCTCCTTATATAGGTTTTCCAAGGGCGGTTCTAGGACGATTACGAATTGATGATGTCATCGATGATATCATCAATTCGTAGCACGGTCTCTGGATGTCAGAATCAAGCAAGAAGACAGTCGATCTTAGGGTTTTGGCACGTTCTGGATGCAATGGAAGCATTGGTTTCCCCAAATTCTGAACCAACCAAACGCGTCTACTATGGCAAGAAGTTTTTTATCATAGATGATATGAACATTACATGATAGATGATATAGAAATGCAGGAAATCCATATAAGTAGTAAAGCATGAACATTACTTATAGAATGCAGGAAATCCATAAAAGTAGTAAAGCGTGATACATGTGATAAGAATATCTTTGATTACTCTATTGAGGGTATCTCAAAAGTATAATTACTCTCTTTGATTCCCTATTGAGGGTATCTCAAAAGTGGAAACCTAAGAATCTCCAAGAAGCTAAGAGATTATCGACTAAAGGTTTTTCCATGTGGAAGCTCCTATGCCACCTATAGAGGGGGAATTGGGTTAGGTTCCAAGAAATTTATTTGAGCCGCAAAGTTGATTTTGAAGATTGGTGTGTTTTAAGACAGATAACCAATGCTTGGAATGTATCTTTGTTATGCCTCATAGCCGGCTACAAAGCCCCAATCGGTAGGTGTGCATGGATGTGTGGAAATAAGATGGATGATATCATGAGAATTAAAAACAAAACCGAGACTTTCAACACTCCTTACCAGGCAGGTTGTGATTTCAGATGCCGTATAGATACACCATTGGTATCAAAGCTTAGGACATAGGCTTTTGCATGGATGATGGATTCCAAAAACGTCATGAGCACCTAATCACCATAAGGAAAGGCACTTGAACACTCTAGGAGTTGAAAGGCTACAAAGGGGGGAGGGGACACTTTGTGTACTCTACCCAATAAACATTTGGAGTGTATCTGCTAATCCATATAACAAATTTAGGCTTGTAAACTATCATTGGAAAACTCTCAGAATTTTCCTTCCCAATCTACTAAGGTATCTAGGAAGATAGATAGATAGATATATAAATAGATAGGTAGATATGTAGATAAATAGATACATAGATAGATAGAAAGATAGATAGATAGATAAATAGATAGATAGATAGATAGATAGATAGATAGATAGATATATAGATAGATATGTAGATGGATAGATAGATAGATAGATAGATAGATAGATAGATAGATAGATAGATAGATAGATGGATAGATAGACAGATAGATAGAAACATAGATAGACACATAGATAGACAGTTAGATAGACTCGTATAAAGAGTATATCTAACCCCAATAAGTGATGGAAACTCAAAGCTTCAAATACGAGTATCTTGTTCTTTCAAAGGCTTCCTGTATCATGAAACTTTTTGGTGTTTTATGTATAGGGGTATAGCTGTATATATAAGCTGAGGGAAAAGAACCTCAGAAAGGTGGAAAAAGAGCACCCCTATAGTCCTAAGTGGGTTCACACAAAAAGCTTCAAATACAGGGGGGTTCGTGAGAAGACAAGACATGGTCATAAAGAGAGAGATGGTCAAAGCTTGGAATAAAAGTAATTCTTCTTGGAACAAACTATATTCTAGAAATATGGTAGCCTCTCCCTTGCTATACCCTTAGAGGGAAAAATAATGATTTATTTACTCTCTTGTTCTCCCTATTTTTAGCTACGAGGTTATGAGATGAGATCCCCTATAGATACACTATTGGTATCAAAGCCTAGGAAGCAGGCTTGATTAGAGTTTGAAGGTTTCTGCAAAGCTTTGGGCTTAGTTTGTTTTGTGGATTGATCTGTTTCCACATAGCTTGGCACTTCCTTTTACATGAGTGTCAACTCCTTTTTCAGGGCATCACTCCAAGTGGGAACTTGTTGATATATTTGGGTAGTGATGTGTGTGAACCCACTTAGGACTATAGGGGTGCTCTTTTTCCACCTTTCTGAGGTTCTTTTCCCTCAGCTTATATATACAGCTATAAACCTAATCGATTACTTATCTTTTGTACATTCACTGGGATAATACATTCAATGTTGTGTTATGCTCCAAGCTTGCTATTCTTATTTTTGGTGTTTGCATGCTTCTGTAGATCTCAAACTCCACAAATATATATGTAAATACTTTATTACCTCCTCAAAACGTTTTAGGTGTCTTCGTCCTCATCTCTCTTTATGACCATGTCTTGTCTTCTCACGAACCACCTTGTTGTTTTGAAAATCATCGATCCCCTTGTGCTTCAACATGACCTCTCTTTAGTGGGATAGGTAGTCTAATAATGTTCTACCCCTTTGTGTGATGTTCACCCCAATTCCTCTCTTCCTCATTTCAAGGAAGAAACCCCATCAAAAAAATAATTTCAAATTGACTCCATTTAGTAGCACACCTCCTTGAGACTCTCATGCTTGTGGTCTTTGAAAATCAAGATATCGCCTTCCAAGGCCTGCAAGTTTGTGTGAAGAAGGTGCGGCACACAACCGTATGCATCTTCAAGCATTTTCTAGATTTCTTTGCAATAAATCAAAACCCCACCGATTTTCGCTTTTCGTGGAGTCCCCTAACCTGACCTTCTTCAAGTACGAATTTGTTATGGAGATCATTCGGCCTCTCCACCATCTCTTCGCCTCGAAGCAAGATGTCAACGCATCTATTTATGAAGGATCGTTGTACCTGTTCTATGTAAAATGGCATCTTAAGATGTGTGATGAAGTTGATCATAACTTGAATCTTCTTAACAAAATATTAGTGGATAGCCAGGACGAATTGTCACTTGAATAGGAAATAATTTGGAAAATTTGCTTAATGCATGCTATCATAATTTGGGGACACTAGGCCACAGAATCAAAGAGCGCCCAGTAAGATAAGATAGAAATGTATGAGGACTAAACTAGGTTAGGATAGTCCTCAAGACATGATTAATGAAGTTGCTATGCCCCAAAGGCTTGAGGTGTGTGCATCTAAAGAATATTCGTTGGAATCAGAGAAAGATAAAGGAAAGCAACTCGAGGGATAAGATGATCGAGCCTTTACAAAAGTAAACTGTAGAAGGAGAAGAAGCTCAAAAAGTTGTTTGGGGACAAGCCCCTCTCGCTCGATCTTGGACAGAAATATCTTTGATCAATTTTCTGAACAATCGGAGGGAAATGAGTCAAGAAACGCCTGACGACGAAACCCTAGAGAATCAGCCCATAAGAACGCTGTTTCGGAAACTCCTTTGCTTTAAATGTGGCATCAATTTCATTCCTATTCCTGTTGAGTTTCTGAAGACATTCCTTAACTTCTACTTTGAGTTTCAAGAGTTTGCTAACACATTCGTTAACTTTTACTTTGAGTTTCAATGTACTCTTGAAGTTTGAAGTTTGAAATTTCTACAACTTTTCTCACATAAGATCACTGGCGAGGACTTTGTCTCTCTACATATAGATAGATATATAGATAGATAGATAGATATATAGATAGATATGTAGGTAGATAGATAGATAGATAGATAGATAGATAGACAGATAGATAGACACATAGATAGACAGTTAGATAGACAGTTAGATAGACATACTGATAGATAGACAGACAGATAGATAGATAGATAGATAGATAGATAGATAGACAGACAGACAGACAGACAGATAGACAGACAGACACACAGACAGACAGTCAGGTAGGCAGACAGGCAGGCAGGCAGACAGACAGATAGACAGATAGACAGATAGATAGATAGATAGATAGATAGATAGATAAATAGATAGATAGATAGATAGATAGATAGATAGACAGACCTATGAGATGGGGCAGAACCTCTACAACTTTTCTTACATAAGATCACTGGCGAGGACTTTGTCTCTCTACATATAGAGGCATGGGTGCTAAAGATGATCTCACACTATGCAAGAGGGTTAGCTTCATTTAAAGCCATACACTATAACAATATTTCATAAACTGCAACGAGTTCCATGGGGCATACGCACATGGGTTGCAGAGTTACCACTTTAAACTCAAGCTTTTGGTGACTAAGAAGTGGCTGAATTGATTCGTGTTGATGGATGTTCCTACTTGATTCCATGAAGTTGGATTATCTCCTTTTGATTGTTTGGCATGTGGGACATATAATTGAAGTCTTTCTTTTGTTTCATTCGTGCGCCTTCAACGTCGCACATATATAAGTGTCTCTTCTGACAGTCGCTTCTGACATTTTTACAGGTCTGCCCTGCATGCAGGAGCTCTACCTCCAAAACTGCACATCGCTGACGGCTCTTTCCTGCCCTTCGACGAGTCTCCAGATATTAAGTTTGTATGGTAGCTGCAACGTGGAGAGGCTGAATCTGAACGTGAGTTGAGGGCTGTGTAAACTACGTCTTCCCAAATGTGAGTGATGATAGCGACTGAATATACTTGTGTTGATGCGCAGGTGTCGCTCCCAAACTTACAGAGACTCATTTTAAACGGGTGCACAAAGTTGAAAGTGAGCCCGGAAGCACTTCTTACCTCCGCGCCCTCATTGCGAAAGTTGGATTTGTCGAGCTTGGATTGCGAAGGTTCGTTGAAGAGCTTGGATTGCGAAGGTACGCATCATTCAACGTTCAACGCTTAACCTAAATGCGTTTCAAACTAATAACAAAACATCTCAACATATAAATTACGTTTCCACAAAACAACTTAACATTACATCATAGATGATATGAAGATTACATGATAGATGATATAGAAATGCAGGAAATCCATAAAAGTAGTAAAGCATGAACATTACTTATAGAATGCAGGAAATCCATAAAAGTAGTAAAGCGTGATACCTGTGATAAGAATATCTTTGATTACTCTCTTGAGGGTATCTCAAAAGTATAATTACTCTCTTTGATTCCCTATTGAGGGTATCTCAAGAGTGGAAACCTAAGAATCTCAAAGAAGCTAAGAGATTATCGACTAAAGGTTTATCCATGTGGAAGCTCCTATGCCACCTATAGAGGGGGAATTGGGTTAGGTTCCAAGAAATTTATTTGAGCCGCAAAGTTGATTTTGAAGATTGGTGTGTTTTAAGACAGATAACCAATGCTTGGAATGTATCTTTGTTATGCCTCATAGCCAGCTACAAAGCCCCAATCGGTAGGTGTGCATGGATGTGTGGAAATAAGATGGATGATATCATGAGAATTAAAAACAAAACCGAGACGTTCAACACTCCTTAGCAGGCAGGTTGTGATTTCAGATGCCGTATAGATACACCATTGGTATCAAAGCTTAGGACATAGGATTTTGCATGGATGATGGATTCCAAAAACGTCATGAGCACCTAATCACCATGAGGAAAGGCACTTGAACACTCTAGGAGTTGAAAGGCTACAAAGGGGGGAGGGGACACTTTGTGAACTCTACCCAATAAACATTTGGAGTGTATCTCCTAATCCATATACCAAATTTAGGCTTGTAAACTATCATTGGAAAACTCTCAGAATTTTCCTTCCCAATCTACTAAGGTATCTAGGAAGATAGATAGATAGATATATAAATAGATGGGTAGATATGTAGATAAATAGATAAATAGATACATAGATAGATAGATAGATAGATAGATAGATAAATAGATAGATAGATAGATAGATAGATATATAGATAGATAGATAGATAGATATATAGATAGATATGTAGATAGATAGATAGATAGATAGATAGATAGATAGACAGATAGATAGACACATAGATAGACACATAGATAGACACATAGATAGACAGTTAGATAGACATACTGATAGATAGACAGACAGATAGATAGATAGATAGATAGATAGATAGATAGATAGATAGATAGATAGACAGACAGACAGACAGACAGACAGACAGATAGACAGACAGATAGACAGACAGACTGTCAGGTAGGCAGGCAGACAGAACAGATAGATAGATAGATAGATAGATAGATAGATAGATAGATAGATAGATGGACAGACCTATGAGATGGGGCAGAACCTCTATCGTGTTGAGGTGTCAAACGCACATGTCTACTACCAGAGCCAGTAAGGGATGGCTGAAAGGTGGTCGTGGTGGAGTCATAAAGCCAGGAGACATACCTCTTGCGGGAGTAGCACCACCCGCAAGAGTGATACCGACACGAGTGACACCGATGGGAGTGGGACCTGTAGGAGTGAGGCCTACTGTCAGGGGAGCACTAGATTGTGCTCTCTGACTACAACAGACAAGATTTCCGAAATACACTTATGATTACTAGAACACCCACGTAGGGAAAATGATACAACAATATGTGACTGATATAACATGTCCCACAACCCGGGACGAATAGGTATGGAAAACTGGACTAGAGATGATACAGGAGATCCCACAACCCGAGATCGTAAGTATGAGACAAGATATCTGGATTACAAGAACTCCCTTCTGGGAGATGAACTAGATACACTAAAGAACTCGACAGGATCTCGTACTACGAGATTACAAGGGGACAAGATAGGATGTCCAAGAACTAGATTAGAACAAGGAACAAGACAAGAACTAGAACTGGAACTTGAACAGTACTTACTTGGCGGCCACGACTCCTTGAGCTCCCAAGACTGGTATTGGCAAGACTGATTATGAATGTGGCCAACCCCTCCTTATATAGGTTTTCCAAGGGCGGTTACGAATTGATCATGTCATCGATGATGTCATCAATTCGTAGCATGGTCTCTGGATGTCAGAATCAAGCAAGACGACAGTCGATCTTAGGGTTTTGGCACGTTCTGGATGCAATGGAAGCATTGGTTTCCCCAAATTCTGAACCAATCATGAGATACAGGATTCACATGGAATTTGAGAGTTTCCTTTGTCCATGACATTACCTCCCCCTCAAGCGACGAGTTCCACAAGGAGCGGTCATGTTCTCTAGTCTCGACTTCATTGGATTTTTCTTATGGAATTCTCAAACCTTGATTAGTGCTCTTTGAAGGTTTTCTGTAGGTTCCCAAGTACGATCACTGATGTCATACCCTTTCCAATGAATAAGGTACTCTAATCTTCCTCGGGATATTCTCGAATCTAGAACATGCTCAACTTCAAATTCTTCATGATCATTAATCTCGATAGGTGGTGAAGGACTAGGTCTCTCCCCCCTCAATGGTGAAAACTGATATGGTTCCAACATGGATACATGGAAAACTGGATGTATTCTCATGGTACTTGGTACGTAGTTGAAGCTTGAAGGTGACTGGATTAATCTTGGCCAAGATGGTAAATGGACCGAATCTTTGATGATCTAACTTTGCACAAGGTCTTGAGGTTTGCAAATTGTTTCTGAGTAACCATACTTTATCCCCAATTTGATACAATGGATTCTGGACACGATGTTGATCTGCATAGTACATATATTGTTCTTGAGCTTTATGGATCTCTTCCTTGAGTTCTTTGTGAATATCCATCAGGTACTGGGCCTTGTCTCTAGTAGCTGGGTTCTTGAAGTGATTTGAGAGTTGTATATCCATTCTTGGATGTTGTCCATAATTTGCAAAGAAGGGAGTCTTCTTGGTAGATGCATGAACACTATTGTTATAAGCAAACTTTGCAAAGGGTAAAAGCTCAAACCAATCATTTTAATGATAGTTGCTAGTGCAACGGAGATATTGCTCCAAGACTTGATTCACCCGTTCTGTTTGTCCATGAGTCTGTGGATGATTTGCTGTGGATAGTTTAACTTGAACACCAAGGAGCTTGTAAAGACTGTTCCAAAAGCTGGATATGAACTGTGGACCTCGATCACTGACAATGTCATCAGGCAATCCATGAAGCCTAAATATATACCTGAGAAAAAGTCTAGCAGTGGCTGCACCTGTGATTGCCTTGGTAGTTGGAATGAAGTGTGCCATCTTTGTAAATCTATCCACAATAACAAGAATGGCATCATACTTATCTGACTTTGGTAGATCTGTGATGAAATCCATAGACAATGAAGCCCATGGCCTTTTTGGAATAGGTAGAGGTTGCAAGAGGCCATGAGGTTTATGTCGGGGTATCTTAGATCTATTGCAAGTATCACAGGTTCGAATGTATTCTTTGACTTCCTTCCACATATGAGGCCACCAAAAGTCCCTTGATATGAGTTCTATTGTTTTATTCACTCCAAAATGTCCTGCTACAAGGTTGTCATGGCGTTGTTGAAGTACTTGGATCCTGGGCTTTCCTGGAGGGACATACAATAGGTTCTTATAGAGTAGTAAACCATCCTTTTCCTGAAATTCGTTTCCTTATTGAAATTTTCCTTCTTGAGCTTTCTGCTTAATGTTACAAAACAATTCATCCTGTGGTAGATTCTCATGGATCAACTGATTCAAGGCTGAATCTTCATGATGGCTTGAAGAGATAGCTTCTAACTGGAGATACTCGGGCTTGAGTAATACACTCTCTTGTTGATCAAAGGCGTCTTCACCCTTCTTCGGTGCAAGGTAAGCTCTTCTGGACAGGGCATCTGACTGACATTGATGACGTCCTGGACGGTATGTGATGACAAAGTCGAATGTGGATAAAAAGTTACTCCATCGCGATTGCCTTCTATTGAGAATCCGAGTGGTCATAAAATACTCTAGGTTCTTCTGATCTGAATACACAATGACTTTATGAGCTTCTCCTTCTAGATGGTGACGCCAGGTATCAAACGCGTCTACTATGGCAAGAAGTTCTTTATCATGAATTTCATAATTAATTTCTAGAGGGGAAAACTTCCTTGAATGATATGGAACTGGATGTAGGTGTCCATCATCTCCATATTGGGAAAGAATGGTCCCTAGAGCAAAGTCTGATGAATCTGTCTCAAGGAAGAAGGGCTCACTTGAATCAGGATGAACTAGAATTAGAGCGGTAGTAAATGCTGATTTCAAGGTGTGAAAGGCCTTCTGTGCTTCTTCGGTCCATGAGAATTTGGAGTTCCCTGTAAGCTTGGTAAGAGGTGTCACTATCTTGGAGTAATCTCTGATGAATATCCTGTAGAAATTGACAAACCCCAAAAAACATTGTACATCTCGAACACATGAAGGTGGTTGCCAATCAAGGATTGTCTCAATCTTCTTAGGGTCCATAAAAATTCCTTTATCTGATACTATGTACCCTAAAAATTCCACCTCTGTCTTATGGAAAGAGCACTTCTCCAATTTCGCATATAATCCTTTTTCTCTTAGTTTCTCTAGGAATATCTTTACATGATCTTCATGATCCTCTAGATTTTTGGAGAATATCAAGATATCATCAAGGTATATGACAACAAAATCTTTACATAAAAATTCCTTTATCTGATACTATGTCCCCTAAAAATTCCACCTCTGTCTTATGGAAAGAGCACTTCTCCAATTTCGCATATAATCCTTTTTCTCTTAGTTTCTCTAGGACTATCTTTACATGATCTTCATGATCCTCTAGATTTTTGGAGAATATCAAGATATCATCAAGGTATATGACAACAAAATCATCTAAATATTCTCGAAAGATGTCATTCATCATATGTTGGAAGAAAGCTGGAGCATTTGTAAGACCGAATGACATAACTACATATTCAAAATATCCATACCTTGTTCGAAATGCTGTCTTCCATTCGTCTCCTTCTCTGATCCTGACAAGGTTGTAAGCTCCTCGAAGATCAATTTTCGTGATATATAGATAGATATAGATAGATAGATAGATATATAGATAGATAGATAGATATATAGATAGATAGATAGATATATAGATAGATATGTAGATAGATATGTAGATAGATATAGATATAGATAGATAGATAGATATATAGATAGATATGTAGATAGATAGATAGATATGTCTCTCTACATATAGATAGATATATAGATAGATAGATAGATATATAGATAGATATGTAGATAGATAGATAGATAGATAGATAGATAGATAGATAGACAGATAGATAGACACATAGATAGACAGTTAGATAGACAGTTAGATAGACATACTGATAGATAGACAGACAGATAGATAGATAGATAGATAGATAGATAGATAGATAGATAGATAGACAGACAGACAGACAGATAGACAGACAGACACACAGACAGACAGTCAGGTAGGCAGACAGGCAGGCAGGCAGACAGACAGATAGACAGATAGATAGATAGATAGATAGATAGATAGATAGATAGATAGATAGATAGATAGATAAATAGATAGATAGATAAATAGATAGATAGATAGATAGATAGATAGATAGATAGATAGACAGACCTATGAGATGGGGCAGAACCTCTACAACTTTTCTTACATAAGATCACTGGCGAGGACTTTGTCTCTCTACATATAGAGGCATGGGTGCTAAAGATGATCTCACACTATGCAAGAGGGTTAGCTTCATTTAAAGCCATACACTATAACAATATTTCATAAACTGCAACGAGTTCCATGAGGCATACGCACATGGGTTGCAGAGTTACCACTTTAAACTCAAGCTTTTGGTGACTAAGAAGTGGCTGAATTGATTCGTGTTGATGGATGTTCCTACTTGATTCCATGAAGTTGGATTATCTCCTTTTGATTGTTTGGCATGTGGGACATATAATTGAAGTCTTTCTTTTGTTTCATTCGTGCGCCTTCAACGTCGCACATATATAAGTGTCTCTTCTGACAGTCGCTTCTGACATTTTTACAGGTCTGCCCTGCATGCAGGAGCTCTACCTCCAAAACTGCACATCGCTGACGGCTCTTTCCTGCCCTTCGACGAGTCTCCAGATATTAAGTTTGTATGGTAGCTGCAACGTGGAGAGGCTGAATCTGAACGTGAGTTGAGGGCTGTGTAAACTACGTCTTCCCAAATGTGAGTGATGATAGCGACTGAATATACTTGTGTTGATGCGCAGGTGTCGCTCCCAAACTTACAGAGACTCATTTTAAACGGGTGCACAAAGTTGAAAGTGAGCCCGGAAGCACTTCTTACCTCCGCGCCCTCATTGCGAAAGTTGGATTTGTGTGAATGGGGTTCGTTGAAGAGCTTGGATTGCGAAGGTACGCATCATTCAACGTTCAACATCTCAACATATAAATTACGTTTCCACAAAACATCTCAACATATAAATTACGTTTCCACAAAACAACTTAACATTACATCATAGATGATATGAACATTACATGATAGATGATATAGAAATGCAGGAAATCCATAAAAGTAGTAAAGCATGAACATTACTTATAGAATGCAGGAAATCCATAAAAGTAGTAAAGCGTGATACCTGTGATAAGAATATCTTTGATTACTCTCTTGAGGGTATCTCAAAAGTATAATTACTCTCTTTGATTCCCTATTGAGGGTATCTCAAGAGTGGAAACCTAAGAATCTCAAAGAAGCTAAGAGATTATCGACTAAGGGTTTATCCATGTGGAAGCTCCTATGCCACCTATAGAGGGGGAATTGGGTTAGGTTCCAAGAAATTTATTTGAGCCGCAAAGTTGATTTTGAAGATTGGTGTGTTTTAAGACAGATAACCAATGCTTGGAATGTATCTTTGTTATGCCTCATAGCCAGCTACAAAGCCCCAATCGGTAGGTGTGCATGGATGTGTGGAAATAAGATGGATGATATCATGAGAATTAAAAACAAAACCGAGACTTTCAACACTCCTTAGCATGCAGGTTGTGATTTCAGATGCCGTATAGATACACCATTGGTATCAAAGCTTAGGACATAGGATTTTGCATGGATGATGGATTCCAAAAACGTCATGAGCACCTAATCACCATGAGGAAAGGCACTTGAACACTCTAGGAGTTGAAAGGCTACAAAGGGGGCAGGGGACACGTTGTGAACTCTACCCAATAAACATTTGGAGTGTATCTCCTAATCCATATACCAAATTTAGGCTTGTAAACTATCATTGGAAAACTCTCAGAATTTTCCTTCCCAATCTACTAAGGTATCTAGGAAGATAGATAGATAGATATATAGATAGATCGGTAGATATGTAGATAAATAGATATATAGATAGATAGATAGATAGATAGATAGATAGATAAATAGATAGATAGATAGATAGATAGATATATATATAGATAGATAGATAGATATATATATAGATAGATATATAGATAGATATGTAGATAGATAGATAGATAGATAGATAGACAGATAGATAGACAGATAGATAGACACATAGATAGACACATAGATAGACACATAGATAGACAGTTAGATAGACATACTGATAGACAGACAGACAGACAGATAGATAGATAGATAGATAGATAGATAGATAGATAGATAGATAGATAGATAGATAGATAGATAGATAGATAGACAGACAGACAGACAGACAGAGAGACAGACAGTCAGGTAGGCAGGCAGACAGACAGACAGATAGATAGATAGATAGATAGATAGATAGATAGATAGACAGACCTATGAGATGGGCAGAACCTCTATCGTGTTGAGGTGTCAAACGCACATGTCTACTACCAGAGCCAGTAAGGGATGGCTGAAAGGTGGTCGTGGTGGAGTCATAAAGCCAGGAGACATACCTCTTGCGGGAGTAGCACCACCCGCAAGAGTGATACCGACACGAGTGACACCGATGGGAGTGGGACCTGTAGGAGTGAGGCCTACTGTCAGGGGAGCACTAGATTGTGCTCTCTGACTACAGCAGACAAGATTTCCGAAATACACTTATGATTACTAGAACACCCACGTAGGGAAAATGATACAACAATATGTGACTGATATAACATGTCCCACAACCCGGGACCAATAGGTATGGAAAACTGGACTAGAGATGATACAGGAGATCCCACAACCCGAGATCGTAAGTATGAGACAAGATATCTGGATTACAAGAACTCCCTTCTGGGAGATGAACTAGATACACTAAAGAACTCGACAGGATCTCGTACTACGAGATTACAAGGGGACAAGATAGGATGTCCAAGAACTAGACTAGAACAAGGAACAAGACAAGAACTAGAACTGGAACTTGAACAGTACTTACTTGGCGGCCACGACTCCTTGAGCTCCCAAGACTGGTATTGGCAAGACTGATTATGAATGTGGCCAACCCCTCCTTATATAGGTTTTCCAAGGGCGGTTACGAATTGATGATGTCATCGATGATGTCATCAATTCGTAGCATGGTCTCTGGATGTCAGAATCAAGCAAGACGATAGTCGATCTTAGGGTTTTGGCACGTTCTGGATGCAATGGAAGCATTGGTTTCCCCAAATTTTGAACCAATCATGAGATACAGGATTCACATACTGATAGATAGACAGACAGATAGATAGATAGATAGATAGATAGATAGATAGACAGACAGACAGACAGATAGACAGACAGACACACAGACAGACAGTCAGGTAGGCAGACAGGCAGGCAGACAGACAGATAGACAGATAGATAGATAGATAGATAGATAGATAGATAGATAGATAAATAGATAGATAGATAGATAGATAGGTAGACAGACCTATGAGATGGGGCAGAACCTCTACAACTTTTCTTACATAAGATCACTGGCGAGGACTTTGTCTCTCTACATATAGAGGCATGGGTGCTAAAGATGATCTCACACTATGCAAGAGGGTTAGCTTCATTTAAAGCCATACACTATAACAATATTTCATAAACTGCAACGAGTTCCATGGGGCATACGCACATGGGTTGCAGAGTTACCACTTTAAACTCAAGCTTTTGGTGACTAAGAAGTGGCTGAATTGATTCGTGTTGATGGATGTTCCTACTTGATTCCATGAAGTTGGATTATCTCCTTTTGATTGTTTGGCATGTGGGACATATAATTGAAGTCTTTCTTTTGTTTCATTCGTGCGCCTTCAACGTCGCACATATATAAGTGTCTCTTCTGACAGTCGCTTCTGACATTTTTACAGGTCTGCCCTGCATGCAGGAGCTCTTCGACGAGTCTCCAGATATTAAGTTTAGACGGGTGCACAAAGTTGAAAGTGAGCCCGGAAGCACTTCTTACCTCCGCGCCCTCATTGCGAAAGTTGGATTTGTCGAGCTTGGATTGCGAAGGTTCGTTGAAGAGCTTGGATTGCGAAGGTACGCATCATTCAACGTTCAACGCTTAACCTAAATGCGTTTCAAACTAATAACAAAACATCTCAACATATAAATTACGTTTCCACAAAACAACTTAACATTACATCATAGATGATATGAAGATTACATGATAGATGATATAGAAATGCAGGAAATCCATAAAAGTAGTAAAGCATGAACATTACTTATAGAATGCAGGAAATCCATAAAAGTAGTAAAGCGTGATACCTGTGATAAGAATATCTTTGATTACTCTCTTGAGGGTATCTCAAAAGTATAATTACTCTCTTTGATTCCCTATTGAGGGTATCTCAAGAGTGGAAACCTAAGAATCTCAAAGAAGCTAAGAGATTATCGACTAAAGGTTTATCCATGTGGAAGCTCCTATGCCACCTATAGAGGGGGAATTGGGTTAGGTTCCAAGAAATTTATTTGAGCCGCAAAGTTGATTTTGAAGATTGGTGTGTTTTAAGACAGATAACCAATGCTTGGAATGTATCTTTGTTATGCCTCATAGCCAGCTACAAAGCCCCAATCGGTAGGTGTGCATGGATGTGTGGAAATAAGATGGATGATATCATGAGAATTAAAAACAAAACCGAGACTTTCAACACTCCTTAGCAGGGAGGTTGTGATTTCAGATGCCGTATAGATACACCATTGGTATCAAAGCTTAGGACATAGGATTTTGCATGGATGATGGATTCCAAAAACGTCATGAGCACCTAATCACCA